>JARPUW010000235.1:0-23614 GCA_030533445.1 Cyprinodon diabolis
AAGTAATCAACTATCATTGACGGGTCTGAACATTTTCCATAAACACAACTCTGTTGGACTTTCAAAATAAGACTCCAGCGACCCTACAAAATAAAAGCCTCTAGATTATACTAATGCATTAATTGATGCAAATGGCTCAACATTATGACCCAAACTCTTCCAGGTTGTTTTTATTAGACTCTAGTGACCTTTTCAAAACACACCCCAGAGCAAATTTCACAATAAAAGTCTCCCATTTACTCTGTAATACAGCAACTATTCACCTAATAACATGGAAAACCAGTGATTTAACATTTGGAAATGGATTCTATATCACTGCTGGGCGTGACCCATCTTTTGATGCACATTCATGATAGACTTTCAAAATAAGACTACAAGGACTCTACAGAATAAAAGCCTCTTCCTTATACACACTCATACATTCTGGCATATTGCTCATTGCCATTGGTGATTTCATCACTGCAATGGCTCTTAGAAGGCGGGCGGAGCCCGCCAATGGTAACAGGCGGGCGGAGCCCGCCAAAGGTGATTACATCACTGCAATGGCTCTTAGCAGGCGGGCGGAGCCCGCCATTGGTGATTTCATCACTGCAATGGCTCTTAGAAGGCGGGCAGAGCCCGCCATTGGTGATTTTTTTCTTCACTGAGATGGCTCCTAGCAGGCGGGCGAAGCCCGCCAACTGGGCTTTACCCACTGTGTTTCAATATGGACAACCCATATTACCCTTGTGCATCATACGCTGTGCACGTCTATTTCCCAGATTTCAGCACAAGTGGCACACAGCTCTCTTTGCCCATGAACTTGCCCTCTTTCCTTCCCTCAGCAGCCCTCAAAGGCGTAAGCAGTTGGTCTGGGGAGCCCCGACGTCACTTGCCAGGGCCGTATTGGCCCGGTTCCCCAGACGGGCAGTAGGTGGCCCCCCTCAAAATTTCTTTAGAAATTTTCTAGTTATTATAATTCTCCCGTATACCCAAAACTTCGGCACGTAACTAGTCCCGCACGGTTTGGCGGATCGGGCCCAAAGTTGGCACACGCGTTGGGACCAATGGGGTGATGTGTGCTTGTATAAAACTTTCTCATTAGTCCGAAGGTTTGCGAATTATTAGCGAAAACGTCGCAAAAAAATCCCATAGGAAATGAATGGGAAGAGGTAAAAAAAAGCATAAAAAACAGCACTTCACTGTGTCGGCATACATTCACCTAGAAAAACAGTTTGAAGCTCAGTTTGTAGATAAATCCTTCCTCTATTTAAAACTGAAGACGGTATGTTGATAACTGCTACGGTTTTTGTATAATCAGACCTCAAGCGCCACAAAGTTTTAGCAAAATCCAGCCTGCTAGAGTGGAGCAACTGAAAAGCTAGAGTGTGAGGCAGGCGTTTTTTAAACACAAAATAACATTTTAAACTCGCCCTCACGGCCACATATTTATAGCTAGAGTCACCATTTTTGGTCAGTTTGTAGACTGAAATCTCTGGACCCACACAATATCTTCGGAATTACGGTAGGATTAATACTTTTCCTTAAAAACCCTCCAGACCGACCTAAAGTCGATGAAAATCAGAGCCGTTTTTCATTGGTTTTGGAGCAGAAGAGGGGAGAAAAACGAATCAGACTATGTGTTTTAAACTCGTCATAAATATTTTTCTGAATGACACACATACACCAAAGTTGGCATAGTTGGAGTCGAAGGATGGCTGACGCTCACGGTGAAAGAATTTTTTGAATAACTCATACGGTTTTTGCTCAGCAGTCGTTTGTTCGGAGGACATTTTAAGCACCTCAAAGCTGGGTGAGTGACCTGCTGCAGCTAGCTCAATTAGAAGCTCATGTGTGACGAAACGTTTTTTCTTTTTCTTTCTCTTCCCATTCAGGTTGTAGATGACCTACAGCCATGAAAGTTACTCCAATTGAAGACAAGATATAGCTGTCGCTTAGATAAAAATAATTTTTGAGATACCTTTTATGGTTTTTACTCAGCAGTCGTTTGTTCGGAGGGGTGCTTTAGCAGCTGAAAGGTGAGTGAGAGTGAGGTCCTGCAGTTAAAAGAAAGGGAGGAGCAGGTGGGCCAACCATTTTGTTTTTGCTTCGTTTTGGGTTGTGAAAGACCTACAGACATGAAGGTTACCCCAGTCTGAGACAAAGGATAGATGTTGCTTTCACTGAAAGAATTTTTCAGATACCTTTTACGGTTTTTGCTCAGCAGTCGTTTGTTCGGAGGGTAAGCACCTGGAAGCTAGCTGACAGTTAGCTTCTGCAGCAGCCTGCTAGAGTGCAGCTGCTGAAATCTTAGTGTGAGGCGGCCATTTTTTTAAGATCAAACATCTTATTCTCGCCCTCACGGCCACATATTTGGAGCTACAGTCACCATTTTTGGTCAGTTTGTAGACTGAAACCTCTGGACTCACACAATGTCTTCAGAATTACGGTAGGATTAATACTTTTCCTTAAAAACCCTCCAGACCAACCTAAAGTCGATGAGAGTTTCAGCCTTTCTCTATTCTTTTTGAGCTGAAGATGGGAGAGAAACGAATCAGACTATGTGTTTTCAACTCGTCATAAATATTTTTCTGTATGACACACATACACCAAAGTTGGTATAGTTGGAGTCGAAGGATTGCTGATGCTCATGGTGAAAATGTTTTTTGAATAACTCATACGGTTTTTGATCAGTAGTCGTTTGTTCGGTGCCGTTCTTCCCATACAAAAAAGCCTGGGAAGAAGAAACCAATAGTGAGTGCAGCTGTTGTCTGTGTCAGTGAGAGGCTCCTTAAGCGTTGTCAAGGTTACCAAGCTTCAAACAGATTTTACCTCTGCTGTTTTAAAAAGCACATATTAATCTAATGGAGGGTGAAAGGACTGATTTAACATTGGGAAATGGATACTATATGACTGCTGTCCATGACACTTCCCATGACACTCAACCCTGATAGACTTTCAAAATAAGACTCCAGGGACCCTACAAAATAAAAGCCTCTATATTTTTTACATATATTTATTGCCCTATATGGCTCAACATTATGACCCAAACTCAACCCCGTTTTAGAGAATAGACTCTAGGAGACTGTTTAAAACACACCCTATAGCAAATTTCAAAATAAAAGCCTCCCATTTCCGCTTCATCTACTGCCCTAATAACATGGAAAAAGAGTGATTTAACGATTGGAAAGTAATCAACTATCATTGACGGGTCTGAACATTTTCTATAAACACAACTCTGTTGGACTTTCAAAATAAGACTCCAGGGACCCTAAAAAATAAAAGCCTCTAGATTATACTAATGCATTAATTGATGCAAATGGCTCAACAATATGACCCAAACTCTTCCAGGTTGTTTTTATTAGACGCTAGTGACCTTTTCAAAACACACCCCAGAGCAAATTTCACAATAAAAGTCTCCCATTTACTCTGTAATTCAGCAACTATTCAACTAATAACATGGAAAACCAGTGATTTATCATTTGGAAATGGATTCTATATCACTGCTGGGCGTGACCCATCTTTTGATGCACATTCATGATAGACTTTCAAAATAAGACTACAAGGACTCTACAGAATAAAAGCCTCTTCCTTATACACACTCATACATTCTGGCATATTGCTCATTGCCATTGGTGATTTCATCACTGCAATGGCTCTTAGAAGGCGGGCGGAGCCCGCCAATGGTAACAGGCGGGCGGAGCCTGCCAAAGGTGAATACATCACTGCAATGGCTCTTAGCAGGCGGGCGGAGCCCGCCATTGGTGATTTCATCACTGCAATGGCTCTTAGAAGGCGGGCAGAGCCCGCCATTGGTGATTTTTTTCTTCACTGAGATGGCTCCTAGCAGACGGGCGAAGCCCGCCAACTGGGCTTTACCCACTGTGTTTCAATATGGACAACCCATATTACCCTTGTGCATCATACGCTGTGCACGTCTATTTCCCAGATTTCAGCACAAGTGGCACACAGCTCTCTTTGCCCATGAACTTGCCCTCTTTCCTTCCCTCAGCAGCCCTCAAAGGCGTAAGCAGTTGGTCTGGGGAGCCCCGACGTCACTTGCCAGGGCCGTATTGGCCCGGTTCCCCAGACGGGCAGTAGGTGGCCCCCCTCAAAATTTCTTTAGAAATTTTCTAGTTGGGGGGCCACATGCCGAAGGCATGGCCCACCTACTACTATTGCACATATTTATTCCGCGTATTATTATTATTATAATTCTCCCGTATACCCAAAACTTCGGCGCATAACTAGTCCCGCACGGTTTGGCGGATCGGGCCCAAAGTTGGCACACGCGTCGGGACCAATGGGGTGATGTGTGCTTGTATAAAACTTTCTCATTAGTCCGAAGGTTTGCGAATTATTAGCGAAAACGTCGCAAAAAAATCCCATAGGAAATGAATGGGGAGAGGAAAAAAAAAGCATAAAAAACAGCACTTCACTGTGTCGGCATACATTCACCTAGAAAAACAGTTTGAAGCTCAGTTTGTAGATAAATCCTTCGTCTATTTAAAACTGAAGACGGTATGTTGATAACTGCTACGGTTTTTGTATAATCAGACCTCAAGCGCCACAAAGTTTTAGCAAAATCCAGCCTGCTAGAGTGGAGCAACTGAAAAGCTAGAGTGTGAGGCAGGCGTTTTTTAAACACAAAAAAACATTTTAAACTCGCCCTCACGGCCACATATTTATAGCTAGAGTCACCATTTTTGGTCAGTTTGTAGACTGAAATCTCTGGACCCACACAATATCTTCGGAATTACGGTAGGATTAATACTTTTCCTTAAAAACCCTCCAGACCGACCTAAAGTCGATGAAAATCAGAGCCGTTTTTCATTGGTTTTGGAGCAGAAGAGGGGAGAAAAACGAATCAGACTATGTGTTTTAAACTCGTCATAAATATTTTTCTGAATGACACACATACACCAAAGTTGGCATAGTTGGAGTCGAAGCATGACTGACGCTCACGGTGAAAAAATTTTTTGAATAACTCATACGGTTTTTGCTCAGCAGTCGTTTGTTCGGAGGACATTTTAAGCACCTGAAAGCTGAGTGACAGTGACCTGCTGCAGCTAGCTCAATTAGAAGCTTAGGTGTGATGAAACGTTTTTTCTTTTTCTTTCTCTTCCCGTTCAGTTTGTAGATGACCTACAGCCATGAAAGTTACTCCAATTGAAGACAAGATATAGCTGTCGCTTAGATAAAAAGAATTTTTCAGATACCTTTTACGGTTTTTACTCAGCAGTCGTTTGTTCGGAGGGGTGCTTTAGCAGCTAAAAGGTGAGTGAGAGTGAGGTCCTGCAGTTCAAACAAAGGGAGGAGCAGGTGGGCCAACCATTTTGTTTGTGCTTCGTTTTGGGTTGTGAAAGACCTACAGACATGAAGGTTACCCCAGTCTGAGACAAAGGATAGATGTTGCTTTCACTGAAAGAATTTTTCAGATATCTTTTACGGTTTTTGCTCAGCAGTCGTTTGTTCGGAGGGTAAGCACCTGGAAGCTAGCTGACAGTTAGCTTCTGCAGCAGCCTGCTAGAGTGCAGCTGCTGAAATTTAGTGTGAGGCGGCCATTTTTTTAAGATCAAACATCTTATTCTCGCCCTCACGGCCACATATTTGGAGCTACAGTCACCATTTTTGGTCAGTTTGTAGACTGAAACCTCTGGACTCACACAATGTCTTCGGAATTACGGTAGGATTAATACTTTTCCTTAAAAACCCTCCAGACCAACCTAAAGTCGATGAGTTTCAGCCTTTCTCCATTCTTTTTGAGCTGAAGATGGGAGAGAAACGAATCAGACTATGTGTTTTCAAGTCGTCATAAATATTGTTCTGAATGACACACATACACCAAAGTTGGTATAGTTGGAGTCGAAGGATTGCTGATGCTCATGGTGAAAATGTTTTTTGAATAACTCATACGGTTTTTGATCAGTAGTCGTTTGTTCGGTGCCGTTCTTCCTATACAAAAAAGCCTGGGAAGAAGAAACGAATAGTGAGTGCAGCTGTTGTCTGTGTCAGTGAGAGGCTCGTTAAGCGTTGTCAAGGTTACCAAGCTTCAAACAGATTTTACCTCTGCTGTTTTAAACAGCACATATTAATCTAATGGAGGGTGAAAGGACTGATTTAACATTGGGAAATGGATACTATATGACTGCTGTCCATGACACTTCCCTTGCCACTCAGCACTGATAGACTTTCAAAATAAGACTCCAGGGACCCTACAAAATAAAAGCCTCTATATTTTTTACATATATTTATTGCTCTATATGGCTCAACATTATGACCCAAACTCAACCCCGTTTTAGAGAATAGACTCTAGGAGACTGTTTAAAACACACCCTATAGCAAATTTCAAAATAAAAGCCTCCCATTTCCGCTTCATCTACTGCCCTAATAACATGGAAAAAGAGTGATTTAATGATTGGAAAGTAATCAACTATCATTGACGGGTCTGAACATTTTCTATAAACACAACTCTGTTGGACTTTCAAAATAAGACTCCAGGGACCCTACAAAATAAAAGCCTCTAGATTATAGTAATGCATTAATTGATGCAAATGGCTCAACATTATGACCCAAACTCTTCCAGGTTGTTTTTATTAGACTCTAGTGACCTTTTCAAAACACACCCCAGAGCAAATTTCACAATAAAAGTCTCCCATTTACTCTGTAATACAGCAACTATTCACCTAATAACATGGAAAACCAGTGATTTAACATTTGGAAATGGATTCTATATCACTGCTGGGCGTGACCCATCTTTTGATGCACATTCATGATAGACTTTCAAAATAAGACTACAAGGACTCTACAGAATAAAAGCCTCTTCCTTATACACACTCATACATTCTGGCATATTGCTCATTGCCATTGGTGATTTCATCACTGCAATGGCTCTTAGAAGGCGGGCGTAGCCCGCCAATGGTAACAGGCGGGCGGAGCCCGCCAAAGGTGATTACATCACTGCAATGGCTCTTAGCAGGCGGGCGGAGCCCGCCATTGGTGATTTCATCACTGCAATGGCTCTTAGAAGGCGGGCAGAGCCCGCCATTGGTGATTTTTTTCTTCACTGAGATGGCTCCTAGCAGGCGGGCGAAGCCCGCCAACTGGGCTTTACCCACTGTGTTTCAATATGGACAACCCATATTACCCTTGTGCATCATACGCTGTGCACGTCTATTTCCCAGATTTCAGCACAAGTGGCACACAGCTCTCTTTGCCCATGAACTTGCCCTCTTTCCTTCCCTCAGCAGCCCTCAAAGGCGTAAGCAGTTGGTCTGGGGAGCCCCGACGTCACTTGCCAGGGCCGTATTGGCCCGGTTCCCCAGACGGGCAGTAGGTGGCCCCCCTCAAAATTTCTTTAGAAATTTTCTAGTTATTATTATAATTCTCCCGTATACCCAAAACTTCGGCACGTAACTAGTCCCGCACGGTTTGGCGGATCGGGCCCAAAGTTGGCACACGCGTTGGGACCAATGGGGTGATGTGTGCTTGTATAAAACTTTCTCATTAGTCCGAAGGTTTGCGAATTATTAGCGAAAACGTCGCAAAAAAATCCCATAGGAAATGAATGGGAAGAGGTAAAAAAAAGCATAAAAAACAGCACTTCACTGTGTCGGCATACATTCACCTAGAAAAACAGTTTGAAGCTCAGTTTGTAGATAAATCCTTCGGCTATTTAAAACTGAAGACGGTATGTTCATAACTGCTACGGTTTTTGTATAATCAGACCTCAAGCGCCACAAAGTTTTAGCAAAATCCAGCCTGCTAGAGTGGAGCAACTGAAAAGCTAGAGTGTGAGGCAGGCGTTTTTTAAACACAAAAAAACATTTTAAACTCGCCCTCACGGCCACATATTTATAGCTAGAGTCACCATTTTTGGTCAGTTTGTAGACTGAAATCTCTGGACCCACACAATATCTTCGGAATTACGGTAGGATTAATACTTTTCCTTAAAAACCCTCCAGACCGACCTAAAGTCGATGAAAATCAGAGCCGTTTTTCATTGGTTTTGGAGCAGAAGAGGGGAGAAAAACGAATCAGACTATGTGTTTTAAACTCGTCATAAAGATTTTTCTGAATGACACACATACACCAAAGTTGGCATAGTTGGAGTCGAAGGATGACTGACGCTCACGGTGAAAAAATTTTTTGAATAACTCATACGGTTTTTGCTCAGCAGTCGTTTGTTCGGAGGACATTTTAAGCACCTGAAAGCTGAGTGACAGTGACCTGCTGCAGCTAGCTCAATTAGAAGCTTAGGTGTGATGAAACGTTTTTTCTTTTTCTTTCTCTTCCCATTCAGTTTGTAGATGATCTACAGCCATGAAAGTTACTCCAATTGAAGACAAGATATAGCTGTCGCTTAGATAAAAAGAATTTTTCAGATACCTTTTACGGTTTTTACTCAGCAGTCATTTGTTCGGAGGGGTGCTTTAGCAGCTAAAAGGTGAGTGAGAGTGAGGTCCTGCAGTTAAAAGAAAGGGAGGAGCAGGTGGGCCAACCATTTTGTTTGTGCTTCGTTTTGGGTTGTGAAAGACCTACAGACATGAAGGTTACCCCAGTCTGAGACAAAGGATAGATGTTGCTTTCACTGAAAGAATTTTTCAGATACCTTTTACGGTTTTTGCTCAGCAGTCGTTTGTTCGGAGGGTAAGCACCTGGAAGCTAGCTGACAGTTAGCTTCTGCAGCAGCCTGCTAGAGTGCAGCTGCTGAAATCTTAGTGTGAGGCGGCCATTTTTTTAAGATCAAACATCTTATTCTCGCCCTCACGGCCACATATTTGGAGCTACAGTCACCATTTTTGGTCAGTTTGTAGACTGAAACTTCTGGACTCACACAATGTCTTCGGAATTACGGTAGGATTAATACTTTTCCCTAAAAACCCTCCAGGCAAACCTAAAGTCGATGAGAGTTTCAGCCTTTCTCTATTCTTTTTGAGCTGAAGATGGGAGAGAAACGAATCAGACTATGTGTTTTCAACTCGTCATAAATATTTTTCTGAATGACACACATACACCAAAGTTGGTATAGTTGGAGTCAAAGGATTGCTGATGCTCATGGTGAAAATGTTTTTTGAATAACTCATACGGTTTTTGATCAGTAGTCGTTTGTTCGGTGCCGTTCTTCCCATACAAAAAAGCCTGGGAAGAAGAAACCAATAGTGAGTGCAGCTGTTGTCTGTGTCAGTGAGAGGCTCGTTAAGCGTTGTCAAGGTTACCAAGCTTCAAACAGATTTTACCTCTGCTGTTTTAAACAGCACATATTAATCTAATGGAGGGTGAAAGGACTGATTTAACATTGGGAAATGGATACTATATGACTGCTGTCCATGACACTTCCCTTGCCACTCAGCACTGATAGACTTTCAAAATAAGACTCCAGGGACCCTACAAAATAAAAGCCTCTATATTTTTTACATATATTTATTGCCCTATATGGCTCAACATTATGACCCAAACTCAACCCCGTTTTAGAGAATAGACTCTAGGAGACTGTTTAAAACACACCCTATAGCAAATTTCAAAATAAAAGCCTCCCATTTCCGCTTCATCTACTGCCCTAATACCATGGAAAAAGAGTGATTTAACGATTGGAAAGTAATCAACTATCATTGACGGGTCTGAACATTTTCTATAAACACAACTCTGTTGGACTTTCAAAATAAGACTCCAGGGACCCTACAAAATAAAAGCCTCTAGATTATACTAATGCATTAATTGATGCAAATGGCTCAACATTATGACCCAAACTCTTCCAGGTTGTTTTTATTAGACTCTAGTGACCTTTTCAAAACACACCCCAGAGCAAATTTCACAATAAAAGTCTCCCATTTACTCTGTAATACAGCAACTATTCACCTAATAACATGGAAAACCAGTGATTTAACATTTGGAAATGGATTCTATATCATTGCTGGGCGTGACCCATCTTTTGATGCACATTCATGATAGACTTTCAAAATAAGACTACAAGGACTCTACAGAATAAAAGCCTCTTCCTTATACACACTCATACATTCTGGCATATTGCTCATTGCCATTGGTGATTACATCACTGCAATGGCTCTTAGAAGGCGGGCGGAGCCCGCCAATGGTAACAGGCGGGCGGAGCCCGCCAAAGGTGATTACATCACTGCAATGGCTCTTAGCAGGCGGGCGGAGCCCGCCATTGGTGATTTCATCACTGCAATGGCTCTTAGAAGGCGGGCAGAGCCCGCCATTGGTGATTTTTTTCTTCACTGAGATGGCTCCTAGCAGGCGGGCAAAGCCCGCCAACTGGGCTTTACCCACTGTGTTTCAATATGGACAACCCATATTACCCTTGTGCATCATACGCTGTGCACGTCTATTTCCCAGATTTCAGCACAAGTGGCACACAGCTCTCTTTGCCCATGAACTTGCCCTCTTTCCTTCCCTCAGCAGCCCTCAAAGGCGTAAGCAGTTGGTCTGGGGAGCCCCGACGTCACTTGCCAGGGCCGTATTGGCCCGGTTCCCCAGACGGGCAGTAGGTGGCCCCCCTCAAAATTTCTTTAGAAATTTTCTAGTTATTATAATTCTCCCGTATACCCAAAACTTCGGCACGTAACTAGTCCCGCACGGTTTGGCGGATCGGGCCCAAAGTTGGCACACGCGTCGGGACCAATGGGGTGATGTGTGCTTGTATAAAACTTTCTCATTAGTCCGAAGGTTTGCGAATTATTAGCGAAAACGTCGCAAAAAAATCCCATAGGAAATGAATGGGGAGAGGAAAAAAAAAGCATAAAAAACAGCACTTCACTGTGTCGGCATACATTCACCTAGAAAAACAGTTTGAAGCTCAGTTTGTAGATAAATCCTTCGTCTATTTAAAACTGAAGACGGTATGTTGATAACTGCTACGGTTTTTGTATAATCAGACCTCAAGCGCCACAAAGTTTTAGCAAAATCCAGCCTGCTAGAGTGGAGCAACTGAAAAGCTAGAGTGTGAGGCAGGCGTTTTTTAAACACAAAAAAACATTTTAAACTCGCCCTCACGGCCACATATTTATAGCTAGAGTCACCATTTTTGGTCAGTTTGTAGACTGAAATCTCTGGACCCACACAATATCTTCGGAATTACGGTAGGATTAATACTTTTCCTTAAAAACCCTCCAGACCGACCTAAAGTCGATGAAAATCAGAGCCGTTTTTCATTGGTTTTGGAGCAGAAGAGGGGAGAAAAACGAATCAGACTATGTGTTTTAAACTCGTCATAAATATTTTTCTGAATGACACACATACACCAAAGTTGGCATAGTTGGAGTCGAAGGATGACTGACGCTCACGGTGAAAAAATTTTTTGAATAACTCATACGGTTTTTGCTCAGCAGTCGTTTGTTCGGAGGACATTTTAAGCACCTGAAAGCTGAGTGACAGTGACCTGCTGCAGCTAGCTCAATTAGAAGCTTAGGTGTGATGAAACGTTTTTTCTTTTTCTTTCTCTTCCCATTCAGTTTGTAGATGACCTACAGCCATGAAAGTTACTCCAATTGAAGACAAGATATAGCTGTCGCTTAGATAAAAAGAATTTTTCAGATACCTTTTACGGTTTTTACTCAGCAGTCGTTTGTTCGGAGGGGTGCTTTAGCAGCTAAAAGGTCAGTGAGAGTGAGGTCCTGCAGTTCAAACAAAGGGAGGAGCAGGTGTGCCAACCATTTTGTTTGTGCTTCGTTTTGGGTTGTGAAAGACCTACAGACATGAAGGTTACCCCAGTCTGAGACAAAGGATAGATGTTGCTTTCACTGAAAGAATTTTTCAGATACCTTTTACGGTTTTTGCTCAGCAGTCGTTTGTTCGGAGGGTAAGCACCTGGAAGCTAGCTGACAGTTAGCTTCTGCAGCAGCCTGCTATAGTGCAGCTGCTGAAATCTTAGTGTGAGGCGGCCATTTTTTTAAGATCAAACATCTTATTCTCGCCCTCACGGCCACATATTTGGAGCTACAGTCACCATTTTTGGTCAGTTTGTAGACTGAAACCTCTGGACTCACACAATGTCTTCGGAATTACGGTAGGATTAATACTTTTCCTTAAAAACCCTCCAGACCAACCTAAAGTCGATGAGAGTTTCAGCCTTTCTCTATTCTTTTTGAGCTGAAGATGGGAGAGAAACGAATCAGACTATGTGTTTTCAACTCGTCATAAATATTTTTCTGAATGACACACATACACCAAAGTTGGTATAGTTGGAGTCGAAGGATTGCTGATGCTCATGGTGAAAATGTTTTTTGAATAACTCATACGGTTTTTGATCAGTAGTCGTTTGTTCGGTGCCGTTCTTCCCATACAAAAAAGCCTGGGAAGAAGAAACCAATAGTGAGTGCAGCTGTTGTCTGTGTCAGTGAGAGGCTCGTCAAGCGTTGTCAAGGTTACCAAGCTTCAAACAGATTTTACCTCTGCTGTTTTAAACAGCACATATTAATCTAATGGAGGGTGAAAGGACTGATTTAACATTGGGAAATGGATACTATATGACTGCTGTCCATGACACTTCCCTTGCCACTCAGCACTGATAGACTTTCAAAATAAGACTCCAGGGACCCTACAAAATAAAAGCCTCTATATTTTTTACATATATTTATTGCCCTATATGGCTCAACATTATGACCCAAACTCAACCCCGTTTTAGAGAATAGACTCTAGGAGACTGTTTAAAACACACCCTATAGCAAATTTCAAAATAAAAGCCTCCCATTTCCGCTTCATCTACTGCCCTAATAACATGGAAAAAGAGTGATTTAACGATTGGAAAGTAATCAACTATCATTGACGGGTCTGAACATTTTCTATAAACACAACTCTGTTGGACTTTCAAAATAAGACTCCAGGGACCCTACAAAATAAAAGCCTCTAGATTATACTAATGCATTAATTGATGCAAATGGCTCAACATTATGACCCAAACTCTTCCAGGTTGTTTTTATTAGACTCTAGTGACCTTTTCAAAACACACCCCAGAGCAAATTTCACAATAAAAGTCTCCCATTTACTCTGTAATACAGCAACTATTCACCTAATAACATGGAAAACCAGTGATTTAACATTTGGAAATGGATTCTATATCACTGCTGGGCGTGACCCATCTTTTGATGCACATTCATGATAGACTTTCAAAATAAGACTACAAGGACTCTACAGAATAAAAGCCTCTTCCTTATACACACTCATACATTCTGGCATATTGCTCATTGCCATTGGTGATTTCATCACTGCAATGGCTCTTAGAAGGCGGGCGGAGCCCGCCAATGGTAACAGGCAGGCGGAGCCCGCCAAAGGTGATTACATCACTGCAATGGCTCTTAGCAGGCGGGCGGAGCCCGCCATTGGTGATTTCATCACTGCAATGGCTCTTAGAAGGCGGGCAGAGCCCGCCATTGGTGATTTTTTTCTTCACTGAGATGGCTCCTAGCAGGCGGGCAAAGCCCGCCAACTGGGCTTTACCCACTGTGTTTCAATATGGACAACCCATATTACCCTTGTGCATCATACGCTGTGCACGTCTATTTCCCAGATTTCAGCACAAGTGGCACACAGCTCTCTTTGCCCATGAACTTGCCCTCTTTCCTTCCCTCAGCAGCCCTCAAAGGCGTAAGCAGTTGGTCTGGGGAGCCCCGACGTCACTTGCCAGGGCCGTATTGGCCCGGTTCCCCAGACGGGCAGTAGGTGGCCCCCCTCAAAATTTCTTTAGAAATTTTCTAGTTATTGGGGGGCCACATGCCGAAGGCATGGCCCACCTACTACTATTGCACATATTTATTCCGCGTATTATTGGGGGGCCACATGCCGAAGGCATGGCCCACCTACTACTATTGCACATATTTATTCCGCGTATTATTATTATTATAATTCTCCCGTATACCCAAAACTTCGGCGCGTAACTAGTCCCGCACGGTTTGGCGGATCGGGCCCAAAGTTGGCACACGCGTCGGGACCAATGGGGTGATGTGTGCTTGTATAAAACTTTCTCATTAGTCCGAAGGTTTGCGAATTATTAGCGAAAACGTCGCAAAAAAATCCCATAGGAAATGAATGGGGAGAGGAAAAAAAAAGCATAAAAAACAGCACTTCACTGTGTCGGCATACATTCACCTAGAAAAACAGTTTGAAGCTCAGTTTGTAGATAAATCCTTCGTCTATTTAAAACTGAAGACGGTATGTTGATAACTGCTACGGTTTTTGTATAATCAGACCTCAAGCGCCACAAAGTTTTAGCAAAATCCAGCCTGCTAGAGTGGAGCAACTGAAAAGCTAGAGTGTGAGGCAGGCGTTTTTTAAACACAAAAAAACATTTTAAACTCGCCCTCACGGCCACATATTTATAGCTAGAGTCACCATTTTTGGTCAGTTTGTAGACTGAAATCTCTGGACCCACACAATATCTTCGGAATTACGGTAGGATTAATACTTTTCCTTAAAAACCCTCCAGACCGACCTAAAGTCGATGAAAATCAGAGCCGTTTTTCATTGGTTTTGGAGCAGAAGAGGGGAGAAAAACGAATCAGACTATGTGTTTTAAACTCGTCATAAATATTTTTCTGAATGACACACATACACCAAAGTTGGCATAGTTGGAGTCGAAGCATGACTGACGCTCACGGTGAAAAAATTTTTTGAATAACTCATACGGTTTTTGCTCAGCAGTCGTTTGTTCGGAGGACATTTTAAGCACCTGAAAGCTGAGTGACAGTGACCTGCTGCAGCTAGCTCAATTAGAAGCTTAGGTGTGATGAAACGTTTTTTCTTTTTCTTTCTCTTCCCATTCAGTTTGTAGATGACCTACAGCCATGAAAGTTACTCCAATTGAAGACAAGATATAGCTGTCGCTTAGATAAAAAGAATTTTTCAGATACCTTTTACGGTTTTTACTCAGCAGTCGTTTGTTCGGAGGGGTGCTTTAGCAGCTAAAAGGTGAGTGAGAGTGAGGTCCTGCAGTTCAAACAAAGGGAGGAGCAGGTGGGCCAACCATTTTGTTTGTGCTTCGTTTTGGGTTGTGAAAGACCTACAGACATGAAGGTTACCCCAGTCTGAGACAAAGGATAGATGTTGCTTTCACTGAAAGAATTTTTCAGATATCTTTTACGGTTTTTGCTCAGCAGTCGTTTGTTCGGAGGGTAAGCACCTGGAAGCTAGCTGACAGTTAGCTTCTGCAGCAGCCTGCTAGAGTGCAGCTGCTGAAATCTTAGTGTGAGGCGGCCATTTCTCGCCCTCACGGCCACATATTTGGAGCTACAGTCACCATTTTTGGTCAGTTTGTAGACTGAAACCTCTGGACTCACACAATGTCTTCGGAATTACGGTAGGATTAATACTTTTCCTTAAAAACCCTCCAGACCAACCTAAAGTCGATGAGAGTTTCAGCCTTTCTCTATTCTTTTTGAGCTGAAGATGGGAGAGAAACGAATCAGACTATGTGTTTTCAACTCGTCATAAATATTTTTCTGAATGACACACATACACCAAAGTTGGTATAGTTGGAGTCGAAGGATTGCTGATGCTGATGGTGAAAATGTTTTTTGAATAACTCATATGGTTTTTGATCAGTAGTCGTTTGTTCGGTGCCGTTCTTCCCATACAAAAAAGCCTGGGAAGAAGAAACCAATAGTGAGTGCAGCTGTTGTCTGTGTCAGTGAGAGGCTCGTTAAGCGTTGTCAAGGTTACCAAGCTTCAAACAGATTTTACCTCTGCTGTTTTAAACAGCACATATTAATCTAATGGAGGGTGAAAGGACTGATTTAACATTGGGAAATGGATACTATATGACTGCTGTCCATGACACTTCCCTTGCCACTCAGCACTGATAGACTTTCAAAATAAGACTCCAGGGACCCTACAAAATAAAAGCCTCTATATTTTTTACATATATTTATTGCCCTATATGGCTCAACATTATGACCCAAACTCAACCCCGTTTTAGAGAATAGACTCTAGGAGACTGTTTAAAACACACCCTATAGCAAATTTCAAAATAAAAGCCTCCCATTTCCGCTTCATCTACTGCCCTAATAACATGGAAAAAGAGTGATTTAACGATTGGAAAGTAATCAACTATCATTGACGGATCTGAACATTTTCTATAAACACAACTCTGTTGGACTTTCAAAATAAGACTCCAGGGACCCTACAAAATAAAAGCCTCTAGATTATACTAATGCATTAATTGATGCAAATGGCTCAACATTATGACCCAAACTCTTCCAGGTTGTTTTTATTAGACTCTAGTGACCTTTTCAAAACACACCCCAGAGCAAATTTCACAATAAAAGTCTCCCATTTACTCTGTAATACAGCAACTATTCACCTAATAACATGGAAAACCAGTGATTTAACATTTGGAAATGGATTCTATATCACTGCTGGGCGTGACCCATCTTTTGATGCACATTCATGATAGACTTTCAAAATAAGACTACAAGGACTCTACAGAATAAAAGCCTCTTCCTTATACACACTCATACATTCTGGCATATTGCTCATTGCCATTGGTGATTTCATCACTGCAATGGCTCTTAGAAGGCGGGCGGAGCCCGCCAATGGTAACAGGCGGGCGGAGCCCGCCAAAGGTGATTACATCACTGCAATGGCTCTTAGCAGGCGGGCGGAGCCCGCCATTGGTGATTTCATCACTGCAATGGCTCTTAGAAGGCGGGCAGAGCCCGCCATTGGTGATTTTTTTCTTCACTGAGATGGCTCCCAGCAGGCGGGCGAAGCCCGCCAACTGGGCTTTACCCACTGTGTTTCAATATGGACAACCCATATTACCCTTGTGCATCATACGCTGTGCACGTCTATTTCCCAGATTTCAGCACAAGTGGCACACAGCTCTCTTTGCCCATGAACTTGCCCTCTTTCCTTCCCTCAGCAGCCCTCAAAGGCGTAAGCAGTTGGTCTGGGGAGCCCCGACATCACTTGCCAGGGCCGTATTGGCCCGGTTCCCCAGACGGGCAGTAGGTGGCCCCCCTCAAAATTTCTTTAGAAATTTTCTAGTTATTATTATAATTCTCCCGTATACCCAAAACTTCGGCGCGTAACTAGTCCCGCACGGTTTGGCGGATCGGGCCCAAAGTTGGCACACGCGTCGGGACCAATGGGGTGATGTGTGCTTGTATAAAACTTTCTCATTAGTCCGAAGGTTTGCGAATTATTAGCGAAAACGTCGCAAAAAAATCCCATAGGAAATGAATGGGGAGAGGAAAAAAAAAGCATAAAAAACAGCACTTCACTGTGTCGGCATACATTCACCTAGAAAAACAGTTTGAAGCTCAGTTTGTAGATAAATCCTTCGTCTATTTAAAACTGAAGACGGTATGTTGATAACTGCTACGGTTTTTGTATAATCAGACCTCAAGCGCCACAAAGTTTTAGCAAAATCCAGCCTGCTAGAGTGGAGCAACTGAAAAGCTAGAGTGTGAGGCAGGCGTTTTTTAAACACAAAAAAACATTTTAAACTCGCCCTCACGGCCACATATTTATAGCTAGAGTCACCATTTTTGGTCAGTTTGTAGACTGAAATCTCTGGACCCACACAATATCTTCGGAATTACGGTAGGATTAATACTTTTCCTTAAAAACCCTCCAGACCGACCTAAAGTCGATGAAAATCAGAGCCGTTTTTCATTGGTTTTGGAGCAGAAGAGGGGAGAAAAACGAATCCGACTATGTGTTTTAAACTCGTCATAAATATTTTTCTGAATGACACACATACACCAAAGTTGGCATAGTTGGAGTCGAAGGATGTCTGACGCTCACGCTGAAAAAATTTTTTGAATAACTCATACGGTTTTTGCTCAGCAGTCGTTTGTTCGGAGGACATTTTAAGCACCTGAAAGCTGAGTGACAGTGACCTGCTGCAGCTAGCTCAATTAGAAGCTTAGGTGTGATGAAACGTTTTTTCTTTTTCTTTCTCTTCCCATTCAGTTTGTAGATGACCTACAGCCATGAAAGTTACTCCAATTGAAGACAAGATATAGCTGTCGCTTAGATAAAAAGAATTTTTCAGACACCTTTTACGGTTTTTACTCAGCAGTCGTTTGTTCGGAGGGGTGCTTTAGCAGCTAAAAGGTGAGTGAGAGTGAGGTCCTGCAGTTCAAACAAAGGGAGGAGCAGGTGGGCCAACCATTTTGTTTGTGCTTCGTTTTGGGTTGTGAAAGACCTACAGACATGAAGGTTACCCCAGTCTGAGACAAAGGATAGATGTTGCTTTCACTGAAAGAATTTTTCAGATATCTTTTACGGTTTTTGCTCAGCAGTCGTTTGTTCGGAGGGTAAGCACCTGGAAGCTAGCTGACAGTTAGCTTCTGCAGCAGCCTGCTAGAGTGCAGCTGCTGAAATCTTAGTGTGAGGCGGCCATTTTTTTAAGATCAAACATCTTATTCTCGCCCTCACGGCCACATATTTGGAGCTACAGTCACCATTTTTGGTCAGTTTGTAGACTGAAACCTCTGGACTCACACAATGTCTTCGGAATTACGGTAGGATTAATACTTTTCCTTAAAAACCCTCCAGACCAACCTAAAGTCGATGAGTTTCAGCCTTTCTCCATTCTTTTTGAGCTGAAGATGGGAGAGAAACGAATCAGACTATGTGTTTTCAAGTCGTCATAAATATTGTTCTGAATGACACACATACACCAAAGTTGGTATACTTGGAGTCGAAGGATTGCTGATGCTCATGGTGAAAATGTTTTTTGAATAACTCATACGGTTTTTGATCAGTAGTCGTTTGTTTTCGTTGCCGTTCTTCCCATACAAAAAAGCCTGGGAAGAAGAAACCAATAGTGAGTGCAGCTGTTGTCTGTGTCAGTGAGAGGCTCGTTAAGCGTTGTCAAGGTTACCAAGCTTCAAACAGATTTTACCTCTGCTGTTTTAAACAGCACATATTAATCTAATGGAGGGTGAAAGGACTGATTTAACATTGGGAAATGGATACTATATGACTGCTGTCCATGACACTTCCCTTGCCACTCAGCACTGATAGACTTTCAAAATAAGACTCCAGGGACCCTACAAAATAAAAGCCTCTATATTTTTTACATATATTTATTGCCCTATATGGCTCAATATTATGACCCAAACTCAACCCCGTTTTAGAGAATAGACTCTAGGAGACTGTTTAAAACACACCCTATAGCAAATTTCAAAATAAAAGCCTCCCATTTCCGCTTCATCTACTGCCCTAATAACATGGAAAAAGAGTGATTTAACGATTGGAAAGTAATCAACTATCATTGACGGGTCTGAACATTTTCTATAAACACAACTCTGTTGGACTTTCAAAATAAGACTCCAGCGACCCTACAAAATAAAAGCCTCTAGATTATACTAATGCATTAATTGATGCAAATGGCTCAACATTATGACCCAAACTCTTCCAGGTTGTTTTTATTAGACTCTAGTGACCTTTTCAAAACACACCCAGAGCAAATTTCACAATAAAAGTCTCCCATTTACTCTGTAATACAGCAACTATTCACCTAATAACATGGAAAACCAGTGATTTAACATTTGGAAATTGATTCTATATAACTGCTGGGCATGACCCATCTTTAGATGCACTTCCATGATAGACTTTCAAAATAAGACTCCAGGGACTCTACAGAATAAAAGCCTCTTCCTTATACACACTCATACATTCTGGCATATTGCTCATTGCCATTTGTAATTTCATCACTGCAATGGCTCTTAGAAGGCGGGCGGAGCCCGCCATTGGTGATTTCATCACTGCAATGGCTCTTAGAAGGCGGGCGGAGCCCGCCATTGGTGATTTCATCACTGCAATGGCTCTTAGCAGGCGGGCAGAGCCCGCCATTGGTGATTTTTTTCATCGCTGCAAGGGCTCCTAGCAGGCGGGCGGAGCCCACCAACTGAGCTTTACCCACTGCGGTTCAATATGGACAACCCATATTACCCTTTTGCATCATACGCTGTGCACGTCTATTTCCCAGATTTCAGCACAAGTGGCACACAGCTCTCTTTGCCCATGACCTAGCCCTCTTTCCTTCCCTCAGCAGCCCTCAAAGGCGTAAGCAGTTGGTCTGGGGAGCCCCGACATCACTTGCCAGGGCCGTATTGGCCCTGTTCCCCAGACGGGCAGTAGGTGGCCCCCCTCAAAATTTCTTTAGAAATTTTCTAGTTGGGGGGCCACATGCCGAAGGCATGGCCCACCTACTACTATTGCACATATTTATTCCGCGTATTATTATTATTATAATTCTCCCGTATACCCAAAACTTCGGCGCATAACTAGTCCCGCACGGTTTGGCGGATCGGGCCCAAAGTTGGCACACGCGTCGGGACCAATGGGGTGATGTGTGCTTGTATAAAACTTTCTCATTAGTCCGAAGGTTTGCGAATTATTAGCGAAAACGTCGCAAAAAAATCCCATAGGAAATGAATGGGGAGAGGAAAAAAAAAGCATAAAAAACAGCACTTCACTGTGTCGGCATACATTCACCTAGAAAAACAGTTTGAAGCTCAGTTTGTAGATAAATCCTTCGTCTATTTAAAACTGAAGACGGTATGTTGATAACTGCTACGGTTTTTGTATAATCAGACCTCAAGCGCCACAAAGTTTTAGCAAAATCCAGCCTGCTAGAGTGGAGCAACTGAAAAGCTAGAGTGTGAGGCAGGCGTTTTTTAAACACAAAAAAACATTTTAAACTCGCCCTCACGGCCACATATTTATAGCTAGAGTCACCATTTTTGGTCAGTTTGTAGACTGAAATCTCTGGACCCACACAATATCTTCGGAATTACGGTAGGATTAATACTTTTCCTTAAAAACCCTCCAGACCGACCTAAAGTCGATGAAAATCAGAGCCGTTTTTCATTGGTTTTGGAGCAGAAGAGGGGAGAAAAACGAATCAGACTATGTGTTTTAAACTCGTCATAAATATTTTTCTGAATGACACACATACACCAAAGTTGGCATAGTTGGAGTCGAAGGATGGCTGACGCTCACGGTGAAAAAATATTTTGAATAACTCATACGGTTTTTGCTCAGCAGTCGTTTGTTCGGAGGACATTTTAAGCAGCTGAAAGCTGAGTGACAGTGACCTGCTGCAGCTAGCTCAATTAGAAGCTTAGGTGTGATGAAACGTTTTTTCTTTTTCTTTCTCTTCCCATTCAGTTTGTAGATGACCTACAGCCATGAAAGTTACTCCAATCGAAGACAAGATATAGCTGTCGCTTAGATAAAAAGAATTTTTCAGATACCTTTTACGGTTTTTACTCAGCAGTCGTTTGTTCGGAGGGGTGCTTTAGCAGCTAAAAGGTGAGTGAGAGTGAGGTCCTGCAGTTAAAAGAAAGGGAGGAGCAGGTGGGCCAACCATTTTGTTTGTGCTTCGTTTTGGGTTGTGAAAGACCTACAGACATGAAGGTTACCCCAGTCTGAGACAAAGGATAGATGTTGCTTTCACTGAAAGAATTTTTCAGATATCTTTTACGGTTTTTGCTCAGCAGTCGTTTGTTCGGAGGGTAAGCACCTGGAAGCTAGCTGACAGTTAGCTTCTGCAGCAGCCTGCTAGAGTGCAGCTGCTGAAATCTTAGTGTGAGGCGGCCATTTTTTTAAGATCAAACATCTTATTCTCGCCCTCACGGCCACATATTTGGAGCTACAGTCACCATTTTTGGTCAGTTTGTAGACTGAAACCTCTGGACTCACACAATGTCTTCGGAATTACGGTAGGATTAATACTTTTCCTTAAAAACCCTCCAGACCAACCTAAAGTCGATGAGAGTTTCAGCCTTTCTCTATTCTTTTTGAGCTGAAGATGGGAGAGAAACGAATCAGACTATGTGTTTTCAACTCGTCATAAATATTTTTCTGAATGACACACATACACCAAAGTTGGTATAGTTGGAGTCGAAGGATTGCTGATGCTCATGGTGAAAATGTTTTTTGAATAACTCATACGGTTTTTGATCAGTAGTCGTTTGTTCGGTGCCGTTCTTCCCATACAAAAAAGCCTGGGAAGAAGAAACCAATAGTGAGTGCAGCTGTTGTCTGTGTCAGTGAGAGGCTCGTTAAGCGTTGTCAAGGTTACCAAGCTTCAAACAGATTTTACCTCTGCTGTTTTAAACAGCACATATTAATCTAATGGAGGGTGAAAGGACTGATTTAACATTGGGAAATGGATACTATATGACTGCTGTCCATGACACTTCCCTTGCCACTCAGCACTGATAGACTTTCAAAATAAGACTCCAGGGACCCTACAAAATAAAAGCCTCTATATTTTTTACATATATTTATTGCCCTATATGGCTCAACATTATGACCCAAACTCAACCCCGTTTTAGAGAATAGACTCTAGGAGACTGTTTAAAACACACCCTATAGCAAATTTCAAAATAAAAGCCTCCCATTTCCGCTTCATCTACTGCCCTAATAACATGGAAAAAGAGTGATTTAACGATTGGAAAGTAATCAACTATCATTGACGGGTCTGAACATTTTCTATAAACACAACTCTGTTGGACTTTCAAAATAAGACTCCAGGGACCCTACAAAATAAAAGCCTCTAGATTATACTAATGCATTAATTGATGCAAATGGCTCAACATTATGACCCAAACTCTTCCAGGTTGTTTTTATTAGACTCTAGTGACCTTTTCAAAACACACCCAGAGCAAATTTCACAATAAAAGTCTCCCATTTACTCTGTAATACAGCAACTATTCACCTAATAACATGGAAAACCAGTGATTTAACATTTGGAAATGGATTCTATATCACTGCTGGGCGTGACCCATCTTTTGATGCACATTCATGATAGACTTTCAAAATAAGACTACAAGGACTCTACAGAATAAAAGCCTCTTCCTTATACACACTCATACATTCTGGCATATTGCTCATTGCCATTGGTGATTTCATCACTGCAATGGCTCTTAGAAGGCGGGCGGAGCCCGCCAATGGTAACAGGCGGGCGGAGCCCGCCAAAGGTGATTACATCACTGCAATGGCTCTTAGCAGGCGGGCGGAGCCCGCCATTGGTGATTTCATCACTGCAATGGCTCTTAGAAGGCGGGCAGAGCCCGCCATTGGTGATTTTTTTCTTCACTGAGATGGCTCCTAGCAGGCGGGCGAAGCCCGCCAACTGGGCTTTACCCACTGTGTTTCAATATGGACAACCCATATTACCCTTGTGCATCATACGCTGTGCACGTCTATTTCCCAGATTTCAGCACAAGTGGCACACAGCTCTCTTTGCCCATGAACTTGCCCTCTTTCCTTCCCTCAGCAGCCCTCAAAGTCGTAAGCAGTTGGTCTGGGGAGCCCCGACGTCACTTGCCAGGGCCGTATTGGCCCGGTTCCCCAGACGGGCAGTAGGTGGCCCCCCTCAAAATTTCTTTAGAAATTTTCTAGTTATTATAATTCTCCCGTATACCCAAAACTTCGGCGCGTAACTAGTCCCGCACGGTTTGGCGGATCGGGCCCAAAGTTGGCACACGCGTCGGGACCAATGGGGTGATGTGTGCTTGTATAAAACTTTCTCATTAGTCCGAAGGTTTGCGAATTATTAGCGAAAACGTCGCAAAAAAATCCCATAGGAAATGAATGGGGAGAGGAAAAAAAAAGCATAAAAAACAGCACTTCACTGTGTCGGCATACATTCACCTAG
>JARPUW010000236.1:0-25000 GCA_030533445.1 Cyprinodon diabolis
CACACTGAGCCTGGTTCTGCTGGAGGTTTCTTCCTGTTCAAAGGGAGTTTTTCCTCTCCACTGTCGCTACAAGCATGCTTAGTGTGAGGGATTGTATTTGAGTCAATGAGTCGATGCAATCAACTGGTTTTCCTTAGATAGAAAACTTTGTATCAATTTGACTGTATGATCTGGTTGAACTGTAAAGTGCCTTGAGATGACATGTGTTGTGAATTTGGCGCTATATAAATAAACTGAATTGAATTGAATCTGTTTTGATCTTACAGTGCTCTACCTTGGAGTATATTTAAATCTAGCTTCATATGTTCTGCAGCTCTTTAATCAGGTGGGTGCCATGAATTCCTCTTTACAGGGCGTGATGACGCTACAGCAGATGGTTCTCCTCCCTGGTTGCTGCTGAACACGGTGGTGATCTTCAGGGAAGAATCCTCCTTTGATCAAAGGAGCCGGATGGAGATTCCTGGAGATTCCAGCCTCAGGAGATTCCAGGATTATAAGATACTAATGAGCACCATGCCAGGTCCCATCAATATCTGAGGATTCTAGCTCTGTTTCATGGTCCATGTGTGGTTCACCTCAAACCATAGTAACAGGCTGATTCTCATGTAAACTGTGGTGGGTTAATCCCAAATTAATGTAAAAACATAAAGACATAGATTCATTTATAGAACTGCAGAATGAAGAACAATTTATATATCTGCTGTTTTACTGCAAAAACAGGTTAGCCTGCATTGTTACTTCAATTTAATGTGTGTTTGACTCTAACATCTTACATTTTTCAGCCTGGCTCATTAAAGAACTATCGCCACCCGATTTTGAGAAGCTTCAACAGCAGTAACGTATCAGATTTATAGTCCCCACATTGAAGAGATATCAGAATCTATCCAATCTCAGGCTTGGCTAACTGCATGCAGCGAGGATAACACTTTACTTTGCTTTCCCTGCCTCCTTTTTCAAATGTCAGGATCTGATCCAGCATGAATAAAGACTGGTAGGACTGGTTTAAGAAATTTTTTAGAAAAATGCAAAGAAGAATGAACAATCTGGGATTCACATGGAAAATAATATAATATTGTCTACTTTTTCTAGGTGTGTTTTTTTATTTGCATAGTTGCTGTTAAAGGTATAGTGAAGGATGTTATTTTTCTGGATGGATCATCAAAATAAGTGGTCCTCCAAATTGCCAATCATTCTGGTGATATGTTTACATAAGGTCGTCCTACGTGCTCATCCCCATTTTCACTCCATGGTGGAAGTGGAAAAATTGCTAATCTTCTTTTGGAAAGTAAGCTTGTATGAACGATGCAAAGAGGAACTTTTAAACAGAGCGCGCACGAGGAGAAATGGGCTACTGCGTGCTCTCACACGGGTTTAATTGGCATGCCCTCTTGGGAGCAGGTAGACTTAGACAACTTTTATTGTCATTTTGTACAGGTAAAAGCCAGTAAATTAGAATATTTTGAAAAACTTGATTTATTTCAGTAATTGCATTCAAAAGGTGTAACTTGTACATTATATTTATTTGTTGCACACAGACTGATGAATTCAAATGTTTATTTCATTTAATTTGATGATTTGAAGTGGCAACAAATGAAAATCCAAAATTCCGTGTGTCACAAAATTAGAATATTGTGTAAGGGTTAAATTTTGAAGACACCTGGTGCCACAAACTAATCAGCTGATTAACTCAAAACACCTGCAAAGGGCTTTAAATGGTCTCTCAGTCCAGTTCTGAAGCCTACACAAACATGGGGAAGACTTCAGATTTGACAGCTGTCCAAAAGGCGACCATCGACACATTGCACAAGGAGGGAAAGACACAAAAGGTTATTGCTGAAGAGGCTGGCTGTTCTCAGAGCTCTGTGTCCAAACACAGAGTTTTTCAAAATATTCTAATTTACTGGCTTTTACCTGTATATACAGTGTGTACAAAACAAATTTTCATTGAATACAGCTTTCCAGACAGTAAATTAACTCTTTATTTCATAAAATGCAGCAGTGATCAGTTATATGGTGCAAAAAAACAATATATTTGGTTTGGTGTTATCAGAGCTATGCAGAGCCTGTGACTTGATTTTGAGTTTTCTCAACAGGTCAGCAGTCTGATGGCGATGGGGAAGAAACTGTTGCACAATCTGCTAGACCTGCATCAAATGCTGCAAAGCCTCTTCCCAGACGGCAGCAGGGAGAACAATCCATGGGGTGTGAGGGGTCATTGATTATGTCACGCAGCGCTGGGATGAAATGTCTTTTATGGAGGGAGAAGGAGCCCCGATGATCTTCTGTGCTGCTCTCATCACTCTCCTAACTTTCTTCCAGTCTGAGTCGCTGCAGCCTCCACACCACACAGTGAGACAGCTGGTCAGAACGCTCTCTATGGTGCTTCTGTAGAAGGTGGTGAGGATGGGTGGGGGCAGGTGGCCTCTCCTCATCCTCCGCAAGAAGTACATGCACTTCTGTGCCCTTTTGACCAGTGAGGTGGTGTTAACAGTACAGGTGAGGTTGTGCACAGGGTGGTGCATGTGCATTTTTTTAAGTGGAGAGGTTGGATGTTTTCAAAAAAAATTGCGAAAATCCTCTACTATACCTTTGAAATACCTTTGTATGTCTCGAAAACATAAAAACCTGGATGACTCTTATCAGGACCTGTCATTTAAATCCCATATCAAAGAGGTTTCTAGAATGTCCTTCTTTCATCTGCAGAATATTGCAAAAATGAGAAATCTCCTGTCCAGGGGTGATGCTGAGAAACTAGTCCATGCATTTGTTACTTCAAGGCTGGACTATTGTAATTCTTTACTATCAGGAAGTCCACAAACTGTAGTTAAAAGCCTTCAGCTGATCCAAAATGCTGCAGCCAGAGTTCTGATGAAAATTAAAAAGAGAGATCATATCTCTCCTATCCTGGCTTCTCTTCATTGGCTTCCTGTTAAATCCAGAATAGAATTTAAAATCCTCCTTCTCACATATAAAGCCTTAAATGGCCAAGCTCCATCTTATATCAGAGATCTGATTGTTCCTTATGTTCCTAACAGAGCACTTCGCTCTCAATCTGCAGGTTTACTAGTAGTTCCTAGAATTTCTAAAAGTAGAATGGGAGGCAGATCATTTAGTTATCAGGCTCCTCTCCTGTGGAACCAACTACCAGTTTTAGTCCGTGAGGCAGACACCCTGTCTACTTTTAAGGCTAGACTTAAAACTTCCCTTTTGGATAAAGCTTATTGTTAGAGTGACTCAGGTTATCCTGAGCTATCTCTATAGTTATGCTGCTAAAGGCTTAGACTTCTGAAGGACATAGGGACCCCCCTTTCATCCTTCTCCTTCATTCTATCTCTATTCTTCCACTCTGCAGAATCTGTTAGTTCAATCTCTAATTTTATGCTCTCTCTGCCTTTTCTCATAGTAGCGTCGCATCATCAGTTCCAATTTGGCTGTGACACCATCGTGGAGAGAAATATCAGCTGTGCTGCTTCCATCAACACCTTTGTTTATAGATGTTGGAGATCTGCCTGTTTTTCCACTATAGTCCTGTTTCTCTGACTGTGACTGGCTGGATGTGCTCTCTTCATCCTCTGGCATGGGAGTTGTCTCAGAGCTCGTCTGCCTGGCTGTGTGTTTCCTGGACGGGGCCGCCTTTTACAGCTGCTTTTTGTGTCTCTGCTTCTGTCTCCTTGAACCCCAGTGGGCCTCAGCAGATGGCCGCTCACACTGAGCCTGGTTCTGCTGGAGGTTTCCTCCTGTTAAAAGGGAGTTTTTCCTCTCCACTGTCGCTACAAATTCTAAATTTTCCAAATTCAAAGAGCTCAACTAAAGTCACACTGAGGTGTAGCTATGCCTTGGAAAGGTTTGGACTTGATGTTGAAAATACACAGAATAAACAGAGAGCTGATATCTGGGGTCTGTTTCAATCCTAGAGAATGACTTAAGGAAAATGACCAGAGAACATATTTCCCACACAGGAATAATGATCTTCTATCAATCACTTATGAGACAGATTATTATTTTACTGAAATGTTTTTATCATCTGAATGAAGTGCTGGTCACCAGAGCTTGATGTAGTATCAGCTGTCTTCCAGTAGGAGGCGGTGTTGGACAAATGTCACAGCTGCTGTTTGAAGGTTTTTGATGAACTGAGAAGCTAAAATAATGAATAAAGCAGCTGTGTTTTGTTCAAGTGTAACTGTGGGTGTGGCAGTATTGTAGTGATGAGTATAAAAAGACTGGGTCTCACTGTGTTGCTCAGGCTGAACCACAGCATCTATTCACAGAGGCGATCCCACTACTGGGCAGCACGGGGGATTTGACCTGCTCCGTTTCCGACCTGGGCCGGTTCACCCCTCCTTAGATGACCTGGTGGTCCTAGGCTCTCCCAGGATCACCATATCTATACTGAACTTAGTGTGGACCCCTGCTCAACATAGGCCACTGCAGCTCAGAGCTCCTGAGCTCAAACAATCCTCCAGCCTCAGCCTCCCAGTAGCTTGGATTACAGGTGAGAGCCACCACACCCGGCGAGGAGCAGCTGCTCTGACAGGAGCATGAGCTGGAAAAGATAGCAGGACAGGGACACCTAGAGGTGGAAGAGAGTACTGCACAAATATATTTTTTCTTTGTGTTATGATTACAAAGTGTTCTAAACAAATTTCTAGTCTATGAAACAATTTGCTTGTGAAGAAATGGTAATTTCTTGCTACCTGTTTTTTATTTCTCAAAATAACTGTTTTCTTCTCTGTGTATTAAAAGTGCTCAATTTCTATTGATTTACTGACTCATTTTCAAGTTAAGTAGGTTGCAGGTTTGAAAATGTATTTATAATAGAAACTTTTCAAATAAACCAGTTCTAATTATGTTTCTATGTGAACCATTCAGTGAAAGGACATGTAAAGAAAAGTATTGTTCTACACCTTCAAGCTTTCTTTCCTCAGTTCTTTACTGAGAAGTGATCAAATGGCACAGCCACATTTTAAATAACATATTAAAGGTCAATAAAAGATGACGGCAGGATTAACAGAATTTAACATTACTCAGATCAGAAAAATGGTTCAGATTATATACAGTAGGCCTATTGGACTCGTATCATCAAGGAACGCACAGAATGAGTGATAAAAAGACCTTTTACTGAAACTACCTCTGAGATCCCACAATATACCATGCACAAAGAATTTTCCTTGGAGAGATTAAAATAAAAGTTAAGTGCCTTTGAAATAGCTTCTCTGAATTATTCTCATGTCCAAGAAATCCTTGTGGAGTTGTTCTGTTACCACTAAAATTTAGGCGCAGATATTGGAGTGGATAAAGGAATTTTTACTCTTTTTCCAAGTCAGCAGAGAAGTAAGTAAGAAGAAGTAAGAGTTTTAGTTGCTGTTTCAATTTTAGCAGACATTGTCCTTGTAACACATCTTCCAAAAATAGCTCTGAAGTCACCCAGAGCTAATGTCAACCCTTTTTCAACAAATCAACTACCCTCAGAGTGCCTCCTCCTGCAATAGGGTCAGCTTATCTACTTTTGCCTTTACATCTTTAAACCGAAAGGGTTAACATTTATTCATCTCCCTTGTATGAGTGCAATAAATGAGGCATCAACAGATCTTCCTTCCTGTTTTCTTCCTTTTTCCTTGGTGTCTGCTGTCTACTATAGTATATCCACCTGAGTTCTTCCTTTTCAGCCTTTTAGGTTTTAAATCCTGTTTCAGCCTAAAGCAATAAATACACAGGACTCTTAACCGGGCGAAAGTGCAGCAAAGCAGCATGCACGTGTGCTAGCTTTCCATTTTAAACAATAAAATGATTTACACCACATAGTTTTAAATACCTAAAGACAATTCAGAACAATAAACTGATTCCCAACCAGGTGCCCCAGGCTGGGAATCACCTGTACCAAAACTGAATGGAAGACATTTTTGATGTGCAACTCACAGAACACAATGTGTGAACTTGTACTCAAAAATTTGAAGAGGTGTTTCTTTTTTAATTGCGACTGCTTGAAAAATAAATCTAAAAGTAGAAAACACCAATGTTAAAAAGCACAAATAGTTTTGCAACAATAATTCTGAACCATTTGAAGCAAAACTGAGAATGTAAGAGGTTTTTGATGTGCAACTTGTAGAACAGAATTTGTGTACTTAAAATTTCAACAGGTGTAAAAAAAAATTAGTAGGCCTACTTGTGATTTTTTTTTTATCCTACAAAATACAAAACTTAGAACGTAACTATCTCTACAACTTTAAATTCACAGTTAGAACGCACAAATAGTTTTGAAATAAAATAGCCTTCATATGGAAAGAAGAAGATGGAAGGAGAGACAGGAGAGGGACACCTAGAGGTGGAAAATATTTTATTGGAATTAAAGGAACAGCACTAGAGTGGCTTAAATCTTATCTATCTGATCCAATTCAGTTTGTTCATATTAATGACAGATCTTCAACACGCTCAAAGGTTACCTGTGGAGTACCACAGGGATCATTGCTAGGACCAATTCTCTTTACTATATATAAACTCCCAGTTGGTAGAATTATTAGACAGCATGGGGTTCATTTCCACTGTTATGCTGATGATACCCAGCTATATCTGTCTATAAATCCAGATGAAGCTAACCCATTACATAGATTACAGGCATGTCTTGAAGACATAAAAACCTGGATGACTCTTAACTTTCTGCTTCTAAATGCAGACAAAACAGAAGTTATAGTCTTTGGACCAGAGTCTTTGAAAAAGAAGCTGATTAGCCAGTCATTTATCAAAATATCCACTGGACTTGGTTTCCAAGATTTAAAGACGTTTCGCCACCTCTCCGGGAAGCTTTCTCAATTCAAATGAGAATTGAGAAAGCTTCCTGGAGAGATGCTGATGGAAAACAACCTACAATTGAATTTAACTGCCATAAAATCCTCATATCACCCCATTAGCTTCACCCCACACAGTCGGTCCATCTTAACACGGCATTAGCTCTAAAAAATGTTAAACTCAAACAAGATGGAGAGATGAGTATGGTACTTTCAGTTTTTCCAGTAGCACATAAAACCTTTTTTTTGTGTAAATTGGCTTGAAAACCCTTGATTTTTATGTCATTAATTGATTAGAAGAGTAAAGTGTTTTTGCCTTCTTGTAGCACATTTACAGTACAGCTAATCAGTGTCCGCTGTACCTGACCTGCTGGTGTTTGCATAAAGGCCACACCAGCAAACATCCAAGAGTTTAAAAGGGCCTCAGCAATCATTAGTATTAAAACAAGATCACAATATAATATTAATGATTTAATTGTTTTATTACCACTGGCTTTTCAATGGACAGTTTTTAAGAATTCTATCTATTTGTTTTTTATGTCATTTCAGGACAGCATAATAATCAACAAAGTACTTTATTTATAGAGTTAAATAGCAGGTTTAAGAAGACTTTTGTTATTCTTTCTAGGTAGCTGCATCTGGGCCAGCTTCATCAGCTTTATCTTCTTCATTATGATGAGTCAGCACTTCCATGAGATAAGGAAGGCTCTCGCTGCGCAGGATTCCTTCACTTTTCTGCATGAAATTGTAACGTCCATCAACCACGGAGTCCCGCACCAAATACTGTTTGGTCACCGGCACATCTGTTGGCTGATGAATCTCAAGATCTTCAGCGCTCATCCTGGAAATATGGAAGATTTTTCAAGGTCAAATAAAATCCATGTGTTTTTAGAAATTAGATTTAAAATGTTTAGAAAACTGAATAAAGACATGAATTGTGTGATTTGAAAACATTTCCTTAGTTTTGGCCTTGGATTACATCCTAGAACAAAATCATTTAATTACATACATATTTTTTTCTTTACTTTCAACTTTGAACATTTATTAAGATCAAAATCTTAATAAATAAATAATCAAATAAAAAAAAAACTGTCTTATGTGACAAAAGATCTTCTGTATCTCTCCAATCTGTTTTTCACAGAGATCAGTCTTGAAATAGTCTATATTTCCATTATTGTACCTCCCATTTTGGACAGTCATTAGACAATCATCAGACAAAGTGCTCATAGGGATATAAAAGTCACTAAAGGTTGGGAAACCCGGTTTGGGTTACCCAGTTTTAGATTTAACAGCATAATCTTTCTTTTAGAAAGACTTGAATATTTTGTTGGAATTAAAGGAACAGCACTAGACTGGTTTAAATCTTATCTATTTGATCGAATTCAGTTTGTTCATATTAATGACAGATCTTCAACACGCTCAAAGGTTACCTGTGGAGTACCACAGGGATCAGTGCTAGGACTAATTCTCTTTAATTTATACATGCTACCAATTGGTAGAGTTATTAGACAGCATGGGATTAATTTCCACTGTTATGCTGATGATACCCAGCTATATCTGTCTATAAATCCAGATGAAGCTAACCCATTACATAGATTACAAGCATGTCTTGAAGACATAAAAACCTGGATGACTCTTAACTTTCTGCTTCTGAATGCAGACAAAACAGAAGTTATAGTCTTTGGACCAGAGTCTCTGAAAAAGAAGCTGATTAGCCGGTCACTTCATTTGGATGGGATTAAACTGATTTCAAATAATAAAGTAAAAAATCTTGGTGTTATTTTTGATCAGGACCTGTCATTTAAATCCCATATTAAAGAGGTTTCTAGAATTTCCTTCTTTCATCTGAGGAACATTGCAAAAATGAGAAATCTCCTGTCCAGGGGTGATGCTGAGAAACTAGTCCATGCATTTGTTACTTCAAGGCTGGACTATTGTAATTCTTTACTATCAGGAAGTCCACAAACTGTAGTTAAAAGCCTTCAGCTGATCCAAAATGCTGCAGCCAGAGTTCTGATGAAAATAAAAAAGAGAGATCATATCTCTCCTATCCTGGCTTCTCTTCATTGGCTTCCTGTTAAATCCAGAATAGAATTTAAAATCCTCCTTCTCACATATAAAGCCTTAAATGGCCAAGCTCCATCTTATATCAGAGATCTGATTGTTCCTTATGTTCCTAACAGAGCACTTCGCTCTCAATCTGCAGGTTTACTAGTGGTTCCTAGAATTTCTAAAAGTAGAATGGGAGGCAGATCTTTTAGTTATCAGGCTCCTCTCCTGTGGAACCAACTACCAGTTTTAGTCCGTGAGGCAGACACTCTGTCTACTTTTAAGGCTAGGCTTAAAACTTTCCTTTTTGATAAAGCTTATAGTTAGGGGGGCTCAGGTTATCCTGAGCTACTATAGTTATGCTGCTATAGGCTTAGACTTCTGGAGGACATAGGGACCCCTATTTCATCTTTCTGCTTCATTCTCTCTCTGTTCTCCTATTCTGCAGAATCTGTTTGTTCAATCTCTAACCTTCTGCTCTCTCTGCTTTTCCTCAGAGTAGCTTTGCCTCGTCTGTTCCTGTTTGGCTGTGACGTCATCCTGGAAAGAAACATCAGCTGTGCTGCTGCCATCAACACCCTTGTTTATAGATGCTGGAGATCGGCCTGTTTTCCAGTGTGGTTCTGTTTCCTGAACGTGACTGAGTGGATGTGCTCTCTTCGTCCTCTGGCATGGGAGCTGCCTTGGAGCTCGTCTGCCTGGCTGTGTGTTTCCTGGACAGGGCCGCCTGTGGAGCTGGTTGACAGTTGCCTTTTGTATCTATGCTTCTTTTTCTATGTCTGCTTCTGTCTCCTTGAACCCCAGTCGGCCTCGGCAGATGGCCGCTCACACTGAGCCTGGTTCTGCTGGAGGTTTCTTCCTGTTCAAAGGGAGTTTTTCCTCTCCACTGTCGCTACAAGCATGCTTAGTGTGAGGGATTGTATTTGAGTCAATGAGTCGATGCAATCAACTGGTTTTCCTTAGATAGAAAACTTTGTATCAATTTGACTGTATGATCTGGTTGAACTGTAAAGTGCCTTGAGATGACATGTGTTGTGAATTTGGCGCTATATAAATAAACTGAATTGAATTGAATCTGTTTTGATCTTACAGTGCTCTACCTTGGAGTATATTTAAATCTAGCTTCATATGTTCTGCAGCTCTTTAATCAGGTGGGTGCCATGAATTCCTCTTTACAGGGCGTGATGACGCTACAGCAGATGGTTCTCCTCCCTGGTTGCTGCTGAACACGGTGGTGATCTTCAGGGAAGAATCCTCCTTTGATCAAAGGAGCCGGATGGAGATTCCTGGAGATTCCAGCCTCAGGAGATTCCAGGATTATAAGATACTAATGAGCACCATGCCAGGTCCCATCAATATCTGAGGATTCTAGCTCTGTTTCATGGTCCATGTGTGGTTCACCTCAAACCATAGTAACAGGCTGATTCTCATGTAAACTGTGGTGGGTTAATCCCAAATTAATGTAAAAACATAAAGACATAGATTCATTTATAGAACTGCAGAATGAAGAACAATTTATATATCTGCTGTTTTACTGCAAAAACAGGTTAGCCTGCATTGTTACTTCAATTTAATGTGTGTTTGACTCTAACATCTTACATTTTTCAGCCTGGCTCATTAAAGAACTATCGCCACCCGATTTTGAGAAGCTTCAACAGCAGTAACGTATCAGATTTATAGTCCCCACATTGAAGAGATATCAGAATCTATCCAATCTCAGGCTTGGCTAACTGCATGCAGCGAGGATAACACTTTACTTTGCTTTCCCTGCCTCCTTTTTCAAATGTCAGGATCTGATCCAGCATGAATAAAGACTGGTAGGACTGGTTTAAGAAATTTTTTAGAAAAATGCAAAGAAGAATGAACAATCTGGGATTCACATGGAAAATAATATAATATTGTCTACTTTTTCTAGGTGTGTTTTTTTATTTGCATAGTTGCTGTTAAAGGTATAGTGAAGGATGTTATTTTTCTGGATGGATCATCAAAATAAGTGGTCCTCCAAATTGCCAATCATTCTGGTGATATGTTTACATAAGGTCGTCCTACGTGCTCATCCCCATTTTCACTCCATGGTGGAAGTGGAAAAATTGCTAATCTTCTTTTGGAAAGTAAGCTTGTATGAACGATGCAAAGAGGAACTTTTAAACAGAGCGCGCACGAGGAGAAATGGGCTACTGCGTGCTCTCACACGGGTTTAATTGGCATGCCCTCTTGGGAGCAGGTAGACTTAGACAACTTTTATTGTCATTTTGTACAGGTAAAAGCCAGTAAATTAGAATATTTTGAAAAACTTGATTTATTTCAGTAATTGCATTCAAAAGGTGTAACTTGTACATTATATTTATTTGTTGCACACAGACTGATGAATTCAAATGTTTATTTCATTTAATTTGATGATTTGAAGTGGCAACAAATGAAAATCCAAAATTCCGTGTGTCACAAAATTAGAATATTGTGTAAGGGTTAAATTTTGAAGACACCTGGTGCCACAAACTAATCAGCTGATTAACTCAAAACACCTGCAAAGGGCTTTAAATGGTCTCTCAGTCCAGTTCTGAAGCCTACACAAACATGGGGAAGACTTCAGATTTGACAGCTGTCCAAAAGGCGACCATCGACACATTGCACAAGGAGGGAAAGACACAAAAGGTTATTGCTGAAGAGGCTGGCTGTTCTCAGAGCTCTGTGTCCAAACACAGAGTTTTTCAAAATATTCTAATTTACTGGCTTTTACCTGTATATACAGTGTGTACAAAACAAATTTTCATTGAATACAGCTTTCCAGACAGTAAATTAACTCTTTATTTCATAAAATGCAGCAGTGATCAGTTATATGGTGCAAAAAAACAATATATTTGGTTTGGTGTTATCAGAGCTATGCAGAGCCTGTGACTTGATTTTGAGTTTTCTCAACAGGTCAGCAGTCTGATGGCGATGGGGAAGAAACTGTTGCACAATCTGCTAGACCTGCATCAAATGCTGCAAAGCCTCTTCCCAGACGGCAGCAGGGAGAACAATCCATGGGGTGTGAGGGGTCATTGATTATGTCACGCAGCGCTGGGATGAAATGTCTTTTATGGAGGGAGAAGGAGCCCCGATGATCTTCTGTGCTGCTCTCATCACTCTCCTAACTTTCTTCCAGTCTGAGTCGCTGCAGCCTCCACACCACACAGTGAGACAGCTGGTCAGAACGCTCTCTATGGTGCTTCTGTAGAAGGTGGTGAGGATGGGTGGGGGCAGGTGGCCTCTCCTCATCCTCCGCAAGAAGTACATGCACTTCTGTGCCCTTTTGACCAGTGAGGTGGTGTTAACAGTACAGGTGAGGTTGTGCACAGGGTGGTGCATGTGCATTTTTTTAAGTGGAGAGGTTGGATGTTTTCAAAAAAAATTGCGAAAATCCTCTACTATACCTTTGAAATACCTTTGTATGTCTCGAAAACATAAAAACCTGGATGACTCTTATCAGGACCTGTCATTTAAATCCCATATCAAAGAGGTTTCTAGAATGTCCTTCTTTCATCTGCAGAATATTGCAAAAATGAGAAATCTCCTGTCCAGGGGTGATGCTGAGAAACTAGTCCATGCATTTGTTACTTCAAGGCTGGACTATTGTAATTCTTTACTATCAGGAAGTCCACAAACTGTAGTTAAAAGCCTTCAGCTGATCCAAAATGCTGCAGCCAGAGTTCTGATGAAAATTAAAAAGAGAGATCATATCTCTCCTATCCTGGCTTCTCTTCATTGGCTTCCTGTTAAATCCAGAATAGAATTTAAAATCCTCCTTCTCACATATAAAGCCTTAAATGGCCAAGCTCCATCTTATATCAGAGATCTGATTGTTCCTTATGTTCCTAACAGAGCACTTCGCTCTCAATCTGCAGGTTTACTAGTAGTTCCTAGAATTTCTAAAAGTAGAATGGGAGGCAGATCATTTAGTTATCAGGCTCCTCTCCTGTGGAACCAACTACCAGTTTTAGTCCGTGAGGCAGACACCCTGTCTACTTTTAAGGCTAGACTTAAAACTTCCCTTTTGGATAAAGCTTATTGTTAGAGTGACTCAGGTTATCCTGAGCTATCTCTATAGTTATGCTGCTAAAGGCTTAGACTTCTGAAGGACATAGGGACCCCCCTTTCATCCTTCTCCTTCATTCTATCTCTATTCTTCCACTCTGCAGAATCTGTTAGTTCAATCTCTAATTTTATGCTCTCTCTGCCTTTTCTCATAGTAGCGTCGCATCATCAGTTCCAATTTGGCTGTGACACCATCGTGGAGAGAAATATCAGCTGTGCTGCTTCCATCAACACCTTTGTTTATAGATGTTGGAGATCTGCCTGTTTTTCCACTATAGTCCTGTTTCTCTGACTGTGACTGGCTGGATGTGCTCTCTTCATCCTCTGGCATGGGAGTTGTCTCAGAGCTCGTCTGCCTGGCTGTGTGTTTCCTGGACGGGGCCGCCTTTTACAGCTGCTTTTTGTGTCTCTGCTTCTGTCTCCTTGAACCCCAGTGGGCCTCAGCAGATGGCCGCTCACACTGAGCCTGGTTCTGCTGGAGGTTTCCTCCTGTTAAAAGGGAGTTTTTCCTCTCCACTGTCGCTACAAATTCTAAATTTTCCAAATTCAAAGAGCTCAACTAAAGTCACACTGAGGTGTAGCTATGCCTTGGAAAGGTTTGGACTTGATGTTGAAAATACACAGAATAAACAGAGAGCTGATATCTGGGGTCTGTTTCAATCCTAGAGAATGACTTAAGGAAAATGACCAGAGAACATATTTCCCACACAGGAATAATGATCTTCTATCAATCACTTATGAGACAGATTATTATTTTACTGAAATGTTTTTATCATCTGAATGAAGTGCTGGTCACCAGAGCTTGATGTAGTATCAGCTGTCTTCCAGTAGGAGGCGGTGTTGGACAAATGTCACAGCTGCTGTTTGAAGGTTTTTGATGAACTGAGAAGCTAAAATAATGAATAAAGCAGCTGTGTTTTGTTCAAGTGTAACTGTGGGTGTGGCAGTATTGTAGTGATGAGTATAAAAAGACTGGGTCTCACTGTGTTGCTCAGGCTGAACCACAGCATCTATTCACAGAGGCGATCCCACTACTGGGCAGCACGGGGGATTTGACCTGCTCCGTTTCCGACCTGGGCCGGTTCACCCCTCCTTAGATGACCTGGTGGTCCTAGGCTCTCCCAGGATCACCATATCTATACTGAACTTAGTGTGGACCCCTGCTCAACATAGGCCACTGCAGCTCAGAGCTCCTGAGCTCAAACAATCCTCCAGCCTCAGCCTCCCAGTAGCTTGGATTACAGGTGAGAGCCACCACACCCGGCGAGGAGCAGCTGCTCTGACAGGAGCATGAGCTGGAAAAGATAGCAGGACAGGGACACCTAGAGGTGGAAGAGAGTACTGCACAAATATATTTTTTCTTTGTGTTATGATTACAAAGTGTTCTAAACAAATTTCTAGTCTATGAAACAATTTGCTTGTGAAGAAATGGTAATTTCTTGCTACCTGTTTTTTATTTCTCAAAATAACTGTTTTCTTCTCTGTGTATTAAAAGTGCTCAATTTCTATTGATTTACTGACTCATTTTCAAGTTAAGTAGGTTGCAGGTTTGAAAATGTATTTATAATAGAAACTTTTCAAATAAACCAGTTCTAATTATGTTTCTATGTGAACCATTCAGTGAAAGGACATGTAAAGAAAAGTATTGTTCTACACCTTCAAGCTTTCTTTCCTCAGTTCTTTACTGAGAAGTGATCAAATGGCACAGCCACATTTTAAATAACATATTAAAGGTCAATAAAAGATGACGGCAGGATTAACAGAATTTAACATTACTCAGATCAGAAAAATGGTTCAGATTATATACAGTAGGCCTATTGGACTCGTATCATCAAGGAACGCACAGAATGAGTGATAAAAAGACCTTTTACTGAAACTACCTCTGAGATCCCACAATATACCATGCACAAAGAATTTTCCTTGGAGAGATTAAAATAAAAGTTAAGTGCCTTTGAAATAGCTTCTCTGAATTATTCTCATGTCCAAGAAATCCTTGTGGAGTTGTTCTGTTACCACTAAAATTTAGGCGCAGATATTGGAGTGGATAAAGGAATTTTTACTCTTTTTCCAAGTCAGCAGAGAAGTAAGTAAGAAGAAGTAAGAGTTTTAGTTGCTGTTTCAATTTTAGCAGACATTGTCCTTGTAACACATCTTCCAAAAATAGCTCTGAAGTCACCCAGAGCTAATGTCAACCCTTTTTCAACAAATCAACTACCCTCAGAGTGCCTCCTCCTGCAATAGGGTCAGCTTATCTACTTTTGCCTTTACATCTTTAAACCGAAAGGGTTAACATTTATTCATCTCCCTTGTATGAGTGCAATAAATGAGGCATCAACAGATCTTCCTTCCTGTTTTCTTCCTTTTTCCTTGGTGTCTGCTGTCTACTATAGTATATCCACCTGAGTTCTTCCTTTTCAGCCTTTTAGGTTTTAAATCCTGTTTCAGCCTAAAGCAATAAATACACAGGACTCTTAACCGGGCGAAAGTGCAGCAAAGCAGCATGCACGTGTGCTAGCTTTCCATTTTAAACAATAAAATGATTTACACCACATAGTTTTAAATACCTAAAGACAATTCAGAACAATAAACTGATTCCCAACCAGGTGCCCCAGGCTGGGAATCACCTGTACCAAAACTGAATGGAAGACATTTTTGATGTGCAACTCACAGAACACAATGTGTGAACTTGTACTCAAAAATTTGAAGAGGTGTTTCTTTTTTAATTGCGACTGCTTGAAAAATAAATCTAAAAGTAGAAAACACCAATGTTAAAAAGCACAAATAGTTTTGCAACAATAATTCTGAACCATTTGAAGCAAAACTGAGAATGTAAGAGGTTTTTGATGTGCAACTTGTAGAACAGAATTTGTGTACTTAAAATTTCAACAGGTGTAAAAAAAAATTAGTAGGCCTACTTGTGATTTTTTTTTTATCCTACAAAATACAAAACTTAGAACGTAACTATCTCTACAACTTTAAATTCACAGTTAGAACGCACAAATAGTTTTGAAATAAAATAGCCTTCATATGGAAAGAAGAAGATGGAAGGAGAGACAGGAGAGGGACACCTAGAGGTGGAAAATATTTTATTGGAATTAAAGGAACAGCACTAGAGTGGCTTAAATCTTATCTATCTGATCCAATTCAGTTTGTTCATATTAATGACAGATCTTCAACACGCTCAAAGGTTACCTGTGGAGTACCACAGGGATCATTGCTAGGACCAATTCTCTTTACTATATATAAACTCCCAGTTGGTAGAATTATTAGACAGCATGGGGTTCATTTCCACTGTTATGCTGATGATACCCAGCTATATCTGTCTATAAATCCAGATGAAGCTAACCCATTACATAGATTACAGGCATGTCTTGAAGACATAAAAACCTGGATGACTCTTAACTTTCTGCTTCTAAATGCAGACAAAACAGAAGTTATAGTCTTTGGACCAGAGTCTTTGAAAAAGAAGCTGATTAGCCAGTCATTTATCAAAATATCCACTGGACTTGGTTTCCAAGATTTAAAGACGTTTCGCCACCTCTCCGGGAAGCTTTCTCAATTCAAATGAGAATTGAGAAAGCTTCCTGGAGAGATGCTGATGGAAAACAACCTACAATTGAATTTAACTGCCATAAAATCCTCATATCACCCCATTAGCTTCACCCCACACAGTCGGTCCATCTTAACACGGCATTAGCTCTAAAAAATGTTAAACTCAAACAAGATGGAGAGATGAGTATGGTACTTTCAGTTTTTCCAGTAGCACATAAAACCTTTTTTTTGTGTAAATTGGCTTGAAAACCCTTGATTTTTATGTCATTAATTGATTAGAAGAGTAAAGTGTTTTTGCCTTCTTGTAGCACATTTACAGTACAGCTAATCAGTGTCCGCTGTACCTGACCTGCTGGTGTTTGCATAAAGGCCACACCAGCAAACATCCAAGAGTTTAAAAGGGCCTCAGCAATCATTAGTATTAAAACAAGATCACAATATAATATTAATGATTTAATTGTTTTATTACCACTGGCTTTTCAATGGACAGTTTTTAAGAATTCTATCTATTTGTTTTTTATGTCATTTCAGGACAGCATAATAATCAACAAAGTACTTTATTTATAGAGTTAAATAGCAGGTTTAAGAAGACTTTTGTTATTCTTTCTAGGTAGCTGCATCTGGGCCAGCTTCATCAGCTTTATCTTCTTCATTATGATGAGTCAGCACTTCCATGAGATAAGGAAGGCTCTCGCTGCGCAGGATTCCTTCACTTTTCTGCATGAAATTGTAACGTCCATCAACCACGGAGTCCCGCACCAAATACTGTTTGGTCACCGGCACATCTGTTGGCTGATGAATCTCAAGATCTTCAGCGCTCATCCTGGAAATATGGAAGATTTTTCAAGGTCAAATAAAATCCATGTGTTTTTAGAAATTAGATTTAAAATGTTTAGAAAACTGAATAAAGACATGAATTGTGTGATTTGAAAACATTTCCTTAGTTTTGGCCTTGGATTACATCCTAGAACAAAATCATTTAATTACATACATATTTTTTTCTTTACTTTCAACTTTGAACATTTATTAAGATCAAAATCTTAATAAATAAATAATCAAATAAAAAAAAAACTGTCTTATGTGACAAAAGATCTTCTGTATCTCTCCAATCTGTTTTTCACAGAGATCAGTCTTGAAATAGTCTATATTTCCATTATTGTACCTCCCATTTTGGACAGTCATTAGACAATCATCAGACAAAGTGCTCATAGGGATATAAAAGTCACTAAAGGTTGGGAAACCCGGTTTGGGTTACCCAGTTTTAGATTTAACAGCATAATCTTTCTTTTAGAAAGACTTGAATATTTTGTTGGAATTAAAGGAACAGCACTAGACTGGTTTAAATCTTATCTATTTGATCGAATTCAGTTTGTTCATATTAATGACAGATCTTCAACACGCTCAAAGGTTACCTGTGGAGTACCACAGGGATCAGTGCTAGGACTAATTCTCTTTAATTTATACATGCTACCAATTGGTAGAGTTATTAGACAGCATGGGATTAATTTCCACTGTTATGCTGATGATACCCAGCTATATCTGTCTATAAATCCAGATGAAGCTAACCCATTACATAGATTACAAGCATGTCTTGAAGACATAAAAACCTGGATGACTCTTAACTTTCTGCTTCTGAATGCAGACAAAACAGAAGTTATAGTCTTTGGACCAGAGTCTCTGAAAAAGAAGCTGATTAGCCGGTCACTTCATTTGGATGGGATTAAACTGATTTCAAATAATAAAGTAAAAAATCTTGGTGTTATTTTTGATCAGGACCTGTCATTTAAATCCCATATTAAAGAGGTTTCTAGAATTTCCTTCTTTCATCTGAGGAACATTGCAAAAATGAGAAATCTCCTGTCCAGGGGTGATGCTGAGAAACTAGTCCATGCATTTGTTACTTCAAGGCTGGACTATTGTAATTCTTTACTATCAGGAAGTCCACAAACTGTAGTTAAAAGCCTTCAGCTGATCCAAAATGCTGCAGCCAGAGTTCTGATGAAAATAAAAAAGAGAGATCATATCTCTCCTATCCTGGCTTCTCTTCATTGGCTTCCTGTTAAATCCAGAATAGAATTTAAAATCCTCCTTCTCACATATAAAGCCTTAAATGGCCAAGCTCCATCTTATATCAGAGATCTGATTGTTCCTTATGTTCCTAACAGAGCACTTCGCTCTCAATCTGCAGGTTTACTAGTGGTTCCTAGAATTTCTAAAAGTAGAATGGGAGGCAGATCTTTTAGTTATCAGGCTCCTCTCCTGTGGAACCAACTACCAGTTTTAGTCCGTGAGGCAGACACTCTGTCTACTTTTAAGGCTAGGCTTAAAACTTTCCTTTTTGATAAAGCTTATAGTTAGGGGGGCTCAGGTTATCCTGAGCTACTATAGTTATGCTGCTATAGGCTTAGACTTCTGGAGGACATAGGGACCCCTATTTCATCTTTCTGCTTCATTCTCTCTCTGTTCTCCTATTCTGCAGAATCTGTTTGTTCAATCTCTAACCTTCTGCTCTCTCTGCTTTTCCTCAGAGTAGCTTTGCCTCGTCTGTTCCTGTTTGGCTGTGACGTCATCCTGGAAAGAAACATCAGCTGTGCTGCTGCCATCAACACCCTTGTTTATAGATGCTGGAGATCGGCCTGTTTTCCAGTGTGGTTCTGTTTCCTGAACGTGACTGAGTGGATGTGCTCTCTTCGTCCTCTGGCATGGGAGCTGCCTTGGAGCTCGTCTGCCTGGCTGTGTGTTTCCTGGACAGGGCCGCCTGTGGAGCTGGTTGACAGTTGCCTTTTGTATCTATGCTTCTTTTTCTATGTCTGCTTCTGTCTCCTTGAACCCCAGTCGGCCTCGGCAGATGGCCGCTCACACTGAGCCTGGTTCTGCTGGAGGTTTCTTCCTGTTCAAAGGGAGTTTTTCCTCTCCACTGTCGCTACAAGCATGCTTAGTGTGAGGGATTGTATTTGAGTCAATGAGTCGATGCAATCAACTGGTTTTCCTTAGATAGAAAACTTTGTATCAATTTGACTGTATGATCTGGTTGAACTGTAAAGTGCCTTGAGATGACATGTGTTGTGAATTTGGCGCTATATAAATAAACTGAATTGAATTGAATCTGTTTTGATCTTACAGTGCTCTACCTTGGAGTATATTTAAATCTAGCTTCATATGTTCTGCAGCTCTTTAATCAGGTGGGTGCCATGAATTCCTCTTTACAGGGCGTGATGACGCTACAGCAGATGGTTCTCCTCCCTGGTTGCTGCTGAACACGGTGGTGATCTTCAGGGAAGAATCCTCCTTTGATCAAAGGAGCCGGATGGAGATTCCTGGAGATTCCAGCCTCAGGAGATTCCAGGATTATAAGATACTAATGAGCACCATGCCAGGTCCCATCAATATCTGAGGATTCTAGCTCTGTTTCATGGTCCATGTGTGGTTCACCTCAAACCATAGTAACAGGCTGATTCTCATGTAAACTGTGGTGGGTTAATCCCAAATTAATGTAAAAACATAAAGACATAGATTCATTTATAGAACTGCAGAATGAAGAACAATTTATATATCTGCTGTTTTACTGCAAAAACAGGTTAGCCTGCATTGTTACTTCAATTTAATGTGTGTTTGACTCTAACATCTTACATTTTTCAGCCTGGCTCATTAAAGAACTATCGCCACCCGATTTTGAGAAGCTTCAACAGCAGTAACGTATCAGATTTATAGTCCCCACATTGAAGAGATATCAGAATCTATCCAATCTCAGGCTTGGCTAACTGCATGCAGCGAGGATAACACTTTACTTTGCTTTCCCTGCCTCCTTTTTCAAATGTCAGGATCTGATCCAGCATGAATAAAGACTGGTAGGACTGGTTTAAGAAATTTTTTAGAAAAATGCAAAGAAGAATGAACAATCTGGGATTCACATGGAAAATAATATAATATTGTCTACTTTTTCTAGGTGTGTTTTTTTATTTGCATAGTTGCTGTTAAAGGTATAGTGAAGGATGTTATTTTTCTGGATGGATCATCAAAATAAGTGGTCCTCCAAATTGCCAATCATTCTGGTGATATGTTTACATAAGGTCGTCCTACGTGCTCATCCCCATTTTCACTCCATGGTGGAAGTGGAAAAATTGCTAATCTTCTTTTGGAAAGTAAGCTTGTATGAACGATGCAAAGAGGAACTTTTAAACAGAGCGCGCACGAGGAGAAATGGGCTACTGCGTGCTCTCACACGGGTTTAATTGGCATGCCCTCTTGGGAGCAGGTAGACTTAGACAACTTTTATTGTCATTTTGTACAGGTAAAAGCCAGTAAATTAGAATATTTTGAAAAACTTGATTTATTTCAGTAATTGCATTCAAAAGGTGTAACTTGTACATTATATTTATTTGTTGCACACAGACTGATGAATTCAAATGTTTATTTCATTTAATTTGATGATTTGAAGTGGCAACAAATGAAAATCCAAAATTCCGTGTGTCACAAAATTAGAATATTGTGTAAGGGTTAAATTTTGAAGACACCTGGTGCCACAAACTAATCAGCTGATTAACTCAAAACACCTGCAAAGGGCTTTAAATGGTCTCTCAGTCCAGTTCTGAAGCCTACACAAACATGGGGAAGACTTCAGATTTGACAGCTGTCCAAAAGGCGACCATCGACACATTGCACAAGGAGGGAAAGACACAAAAGGTTATTGCTGAAGAGGCTGGCTGTTCTCAGAGCTCTGTGTCCAAACACAGAGTTTTTCAAAATATTCTAATTTACTGGCTTTTACCTGTATATACAGTGTGTACAAAACAAATTTTCATTGAATACAGCTTTCCAGACAGTAAATTAACTCTTTATTTCATAAAATGCAGCAGTGATCAGTTATATGGTGCAAAAAAACAATATATTTGGTTTGGTGTTATCAGAGCTATGCAGAGCCTGTGACTTGATTTTGAGTTTTCTCAACAGGTCAGCAGTCTGATGGCGATGGGGAAGAAACTGTTGCACAATCTGCTAGACCTGCATCAAATGCTGCAAAGCCTCTTCCCAGACGGCAGCAGGGAGAACAATCCATGGGGTGTGAGGGGTCATTGATTATGTCACGCAGCGCTGGGATGAAATGTCTTTTATGGAGGGAGAAGGAGCCCCGATGATCTTCTGTGCTGCTCTCATCACTCTCCTAACTTTCTTCCAGTCTGAGTCGCTGCAGCCTCCACACCACACAGTGAGACAGCTGGTCAGAACGCTCTCTATGGTGCTTCTGTAGAAGGTGGTGAGGATGGGTGGGGGCAGGTGGCCTCTCCTCATCCTCCGCAAGAAGTACATGCACTTCTGTGCCCTTTTGACCAGTGAGGTGGTGTTAACAGTACAGGTGAGGTTGTGCACAGGGTGGTGCATGTGCATTTTTTTAAGTGGAGAGGTTGGATGTTTTCAAAAAAAATTGCGAAAATCCTCTACTATACCTTTGAAATACCTTTGTATGTCTCGAAAACATAAAAACCTGGATGACTCTTATCAGGACCTGTCATTTAAATCCCATATCAAAGAGGTTTCTAGAATGTCCTTCTTTCATCTGCAGAATATTGCAAAAATGAGAAATCTCCTGTCCAGGGGTGATGCTGAGAAACTAGTCCATGCATTTGTTACTTCAAGGCTGGACTATTGTAATTCTTTACTATCAGGAAGTCCACAAACTGTAGTTAAAAGCCTTCAGCTGATCCAAAATGCTGCAGCCAGAGTTCTGATGAAAATTAAAAAGAGAGATCATATCTCTCCTATCCTGGCTTCTCTTCATTGGCTTCCTGTTAAATCCAGAATAGAATTTAAAATCCTCCTTCTCACATATAAAGCCTTAAATGGCCAAGCTCCATCTTATATCAGAGATCTGATTGTTCCTTATGTTCCTAACAGAGCACTTCGCTCTCAATCTGCAGGTTTACTAGTAGTTCCTAGAATTTCTAAAAGTAGAATGGGAGGCAGATCATTTAGTTATCAGGCTCCTCTCCTGTGGAACCAACTACCAGTTTTAGTCCGTGAGGCAGACACCCTGTCTACTTTTAAGGCTAGACTTAAAACTTCCCTTTTGGATAAAGCTTATTGTTAGAGTGACTCAGGTTATCCTGAGCTATCTCTATAGTTATGCTGCTAAAGGCTTAGACTTCTGAAGGACATAGGGACCCCCCTTTCATCCTTCTCCTTCATTCTATCTCTATTCTTCCACTCTGCAGAATCTGTTAGTTCAATCTCTAATTTTATGCTCTCTCTGCCTTTTCTCATAGTAGCGTCGCATCATCAGTTCCAATTTGGCTGTGACACCATCGTGGAGAGAAATATCAGCTGTGCTGCTTCCATCAACACCTTTGTTTATAGATGTTGGAGATCTGCCTGTTTTTCCACTATAGTCCTGTTTCTCTGACTGTGACTGGCTGGATGTGCTCTCTTCATCCTCTGGCATGGGAGTTGTCTCAGAGCTCGTCTGCCTGGCTGTGTGTTTCCTGGACGGGGCCGCCTTTTACAGCTGCTTTTTGTGTCTCTGCTTCTGTCTCCTTGAACCCCAGTGGGCCTCAGCAGATGGCCGCTCACACTGAGCCTGGTTCTGCTGGAGGTTTCCTCCTGTTAAAAGGGAGTTTTTCCTCTCCACTGTCGCTACAAATTCTAAATTTTCCAAATTCAAAGAGCTCAACTAAAGTCACACTGAGGTGTAGCTATGCCTTGGAAAGGTTTGGACTTGATGTTGAAAATACACAGAATAAACAGAGAGCTGATATCTGGGGTCTGTTTCAATCCTAGAGAATGACTTAAGGAAAATGACCAGAGAACATATTTCCCACACAGGAATAATGATCTTCTATCAATCACTTATGAGACAGATTATTATTTTACTGAAATGTTTTTATCATCTGAATGAAGTGCTGGTCACCAGAGCTTGATGTAGTATCAGCTGTCTTCCAGTAGGAGGCGGTGTTGGACAAATGTCACAGCTGCTGTTTGAAGGTTTTTGATGAACTGAGAAGCTAAAATAATGAATAAAGCAGCTGTGTTTTGTTCAAGTGTAACTGTGGGTGTGGCAGTATTGTAGTGATGAGTATAAAAAGACTGGGTCTCACTGTGTTGCTCAGGCTGAACCACAGCATCTATTCACAGAGGCGATCCCACTACTGGGCAGCACGGGGGATTTGACCTGCTCCGTTTCCGACCTGGGCCGGTTCACCCCTCCTTAGATGACCTGGTGGTCCTAGGCTCTCCCAGGATCACCATATCTATACTGAACTTAGTGTGGACCCCTGCTCAACATAGGCCACTGCAGCTCAGAGCTCCTGAGCTCAAACAATCCTCCAGCCTCAGCCTCCCAGTAGCTTGGATTACAGGTGAGAGCCACCACACCCGGCGAGGAGCAGCTGCTCTGACAGGAGCATGAGCTGGAAAAGATAGCAGGACAGGGACACCTAGAGGTGGAAGAGAGTACTGCACAAATATATTTTTTCTTTGTGTTATGATTACAAAGTGTTCTAAACAAATTTCTAGTCTATGAAACAATTTGCTTGTGAAGAAATGGTAATTTCTTGCTACCTGTTTTTTATTTCTCAAAATAACTGTTTTCTTCTCTGTGTATTAAAAGTGCTCAATTTCTATTGATTTACTGACTCATTTTCAAGTTAAGTAGGTTGCAGGTTTGAAAATGTATTTATAATAGAAACTTTTCAAATAAACCAGTTCTAATTATGTTTCTATGTGAACCATTCAGTGAAAGGACATGTAAAGAAAAGTATTGTTCTACACCTTCAAGCTTTCTTTCCTCAGTTCTTTACTGAGAAGTGATCAAATGGCACAGCCACATTTTAAATAACATATTAAAGGTCAATAAAAGATGACGGCAGGATTAACAGAATTTAACATTACTCAGATCAGAAAAATGGTTCAGATTATATACAGTAGGCCTATTGGACTCGTATCATCAAGGAACGCACAGAATGAGTGATAAAAAGACCTTTTACTGAAACTACCTCTGAGATCCCACAATATACCATGCACAAAGAATTTTCCTTGGAGAGATTAAAATAAAAGTTAAGTGCCTTTGAAATAGCTTCTCTGAATTATTCTCATGTCCAAGAAATCCTTGTGGAGTTGTTCTGTTACCACTAAAATTTAGGCGCAGATATTGGAGTGGATAAAGGAATTTTTACTCTTTTTCCAAGTCAGCAGAGAAGTAAGTAAGAAGAAGTAAGAGTTTTAGTTGCTGTTTCAATTTTAGCAGACATTGTCCTTGTAACACATCTTCCAAAAATAGCTCTGAAGTCACCCAGAGCTAATGTCAACCCTTTTTCAACAAATCAACTACCCTCAGAGTGCCTCCTCCTGCAATAGGGTCAGCTTATCTACTTTTGCCTTTACATCTTTAAACCGAAAGGGTTAACATTTATTCATCTCCCTTGTATGAGTGCAATAAATGAGGCATCAACAGATCTTCCTTCCTGTTTTCTTCCTTTTTCCTTGGTGTCTGCTGTCTACTATAGTATATCCACCTGAGTTCTTCCTTTTCAGCCTTTTAGGTTTTAAATCCT